>LYNE01009857.1:0-15662 GCA_001662545.1 Rosa x damascena | reverse complement strand
AAAAAGTGAGGCAAGGTAAACATGGAACAGCAACATCATTACCATCAGGAACTAAAGCACAGTCTCGCAAGCAGAAAAATGACTAAACATAAATAACTATTGTACAGCTATAACTGTAAGAACCAATGCCTCGAACCAGCTCCAACAACAACTCCAGCATTTTGCGCAGCTTTTCCTTTTGTTAAGGGGATTGATCCCCTTAACAAGATCAATCATAATCTCCACCATGTAACAATAAGTCCCGCAGCAAAGCGCGGGCACCTTTTCTTGAGAGTTGAGAGAGAGAGAGAGAGAGAGAAATAGCGTGTGTTTGTTTGCTTTGTGGGAAGAGATGGAAAGATCAATTGTTGCTGCAATCACGTAATCAATTGCGTCGGTTTCTGAATTTCTGAAATTTCGTTCGCATCTTTGTTTGGTTTCTGATTGAGTGGGATTTTTTTTATATCGATTTTGCAGGAACAATTTGAGGATCTTACAGCCCAGGGTTGCGATCGTCTAGCCCGTGTAGAGATAGGAAGGGATTGGTACAACAGGAAGGGATCATCGCCATTGTTGAAGATCCACCTCCCAGGTCCAGTTCCCTTCCCTCTAACTCATGTATATTTGTACATATAGCTTCAGTTGTGTTTATATCGTTCTTCGTCAATGGTGTGTTTGATTTGTTTGGAAAAGCTGAGAAACTATACAAAATTCATTCGAGTCTTTGAGTTTTGGGTTGTACAGAGAAAACCCAAAAGTGGGTTCTGTATGTTAGTCAATCAAGTTGAATTTTTTGATCCTCTGACAAGAATTAGTTATAATATAATGGACCTTTTTTTTTTTGTTGGTTTAATTTTGGACGTGGTGTGTATTAAGGTTTCAGTTCTGTACAGGAGTGTTGTATTTTCGATGTTGAGATTAAGTGTCGATTAGGGTTAAGTAGAAAATTAGAGGCAGGAAACAGTATAAAAGAAGCGGGTTGAGTCTAATTAAGCTTTAGGTTTTAAGTATGTATAGTGATTAAGGTTGTTTACTTTCATTGCTGTTTTGTTTGGCCTCTTCAATTCTCACCCAAAAAAGAAAAAAGCTTCTTTTTTTCAGAAACTATGACTATGGTTTTCTTGCTTTTATTTTGTGTATCCATGGTAATTAGGTATTGTGTAGTGTTGTTCTAAGTTGGAGATTTTGTGTATCCATGGTCGGCAAGTTCTTACCTAACAACAACATCACTCATTGCTAGGATTTTGGTTTCTGAACTTTCTCTATATTTCCTTTGCTTGGTTCTGTTTTCAGCTTTAGTTGTACATACTTTGTTGCTAAGCTTTGCATTTGTAATTTGGTGAAGACATTGGGGATTCAAAATGTGTTTTTAACTTAACAGGAGCATTGACTTTTGAGGCTTCAAGAAGAACTACAAGTGCCTTTTGACGAGACTCACCCTGTATGCCTCTATCCTGTTTTGTGTTTCTTACCTTCCTTATTTCTGAAGTGCACAAAAAATAAGTTGGTACTAATTTTATAAAATTCAAAGTGAAGGCATCTTTCGGAGATTATTGTTCAAGCAAGGTGGGACTCGAGCAACTTGGGAATACCCATTTGCTGTTGCTGGCATAAACATATCATTTATGTTGATTCAATTGCTGGCTCTTGGATCAGGTTTGTAAACAAGTTTAATTATCATCTTAGACTTTTCCTATTATGTTAATAACACAAACAACTTTGTAGGTTAAAGTTTTATTGACATCATGTTACCCTGCAGCAAGACCAAGGTGTCTTCCCGGGATAAATTTCTTGCACTTATTAGGAGGTAAAGAAATTTACACCTCACACTATTAGGCGGTGATGATCGACTATGTCTAATAATGTGATATTCAACCTCCTGCATCTAATACTTATGAAATGTATGCAGAAGATGAAGCTGCTTCTGATGTACTGTTCCGTATAGCTTTTGACATGGTCGATGCTCAGTGGCTTGCTATGAATGCATCCTGCATGCAGTTTAATGTAACCTCTCAACTAACACAAAGCAACCTTTTTTTTTTTTTCTTTCTTTTTTTGCTCAATTTGTTTCTGATTATTATTAGAACTTAGCATTCCTGAATCCTAAATTTGGTGAACGCTAAATTTTTTGTTTCTTCTCAGGAGCTCTCCAGATGACTAACTCATAGGGCTTTCAATTCCTTCAAGATGTTCTGCAAGCAACGCGGACGTAGTTGGAAAGAGAACCATCTTTAGAAGATATCAAGAGTATATAAGATTTACCAACTTATAGTCTGTTGTACCAGTAGCTTTTTGGTAGTACAGAAAAACATTAGCACTGTGCTTGGACTCGGAGAAATTTCAATGAATTCATAGGGTTACCAATACAACAACGCTTTGCATAAAACAATGGGACATCTTTTTCATGGCCTCATTTTCATTTTGATATCCGTTATGATTTTATCTGAGTTGTTCCCATTGGATTCAATTTGGTATTTTAACATTTGCCATTGGATCTTAATAGCACGCAAAGTTTTCAGAGACGCAGTTGGCTAAACCCAAGTACATTTCATGGTTCCGATTCACATCCAGCAGCAAAGCGCGGGCGCCGTTTCTTGTCTCAAAGTGAGACTCCAAAAGTCCTATACATGAGCTGCAAATTAATAGACACAACATAAGGGGCAAACAATAAGGGTGAAATGCATGTTGTTTCTGAATAGACAGAACAACATGTGTATGGAATTAAATTACTTCCAAGTCATTTTCTTGCATGCTGTTCCTATCTGGTATTTCCACTGCTGTTCATGCATATGCCTTCCCATGTGAAGCACATTAGGTAACAGAGTTCACTGGTATTTCCTCAACTATACCATGTCTAGTTGGGAACTCTTCTTGGTATTTGCTTTTGAATATTGGATAACTTGAATTATACATTACTGAAATGAATTTCAATTGTCTGGTTTTTACTTCTTAAGAAAACCCAGGGTATAACTAGCTTCATATTTACCTTTCAATACATAGTAGAAGTCTCTCTTCCTGAAATGGCTCACAATAGCGACTGAAAAGAGGAGCTAGCTCCTCATGCATTCTCAGTCAAGAGGGCTGGGAGTCGGAACTATTCAAACATGTAGCACAAGTTGGTTTCTGAATTGAAGCAGGACACAACACAGAGATTCAATATAAGCTTAACAGGTCCCATGATAAAACCACTGGAACAAAAAAAAGAAAGAAAAAGCACACGGATAATGAAGAGTTAACAAGAATCACTTTGCATATTTCGATATCATTCGGAAAAAAAGAATAGTATAAGATCATAGTCAGAAACAAAGAGATCCAATGGTTCATTATCTTAAATAAAGAGTTATAAATACAATTGTATCTTGCCATAATACCCTTGACCAAATCCAATATACGAAAATAGTCATAAAAAAGAGAAGACTCTTTAACCTCATGCCCATGCCGATGGTGCCTGTTGCTACCCGCAAGATTGTTACATGGACTGCCACCAATCAGTAGATCAAACCCTCAAAAGGAACTGATATAATGCTCTAAGCGGTCAGCATTCAACTCTTGCACATCAGCAAGGTGATACGAGTTCCCTATCTGGTATGTCTGCTCCCACCAACACCTCACACCATTTCTGCTCATCTCTGATATCTCCACTGACACAACATTCTTCATCAGGATACCAAGACGATGAAGAGCTATCTCTGCACCACCAATCCCAGAGAAAAGAGAGAGGACATTGATGCCATTGGGAAATCGATCTTTCAAAACTGACAGGTGATAAGCCACTGTATCAATCTGAAGAAGTGGAACCCATAACTAAAATGTAATAGCAGACTATGCGATAAAAGTGAATCTATTAGAATGGAAATTGTTCAAATATAAAGTTCATTAGATAGAAACAGCAAAATATACAAGTCTACTCAAAACTGTCATGCTTCAGCAGACAAGAAGTGAAAACCGAAGCAAATATAACTGTACGTGGTAAAGTGAAACTGAAGGCAATATAAATGCAAACGAGCCCATGAGCGAACTTAATAGCAGAGAATATCTAAATGCCAATGAACCATTAGCAAAGGTAATTTCAAAATACTTGGACAACTGATATAAAGGTTGAAACATGAAGTTCAATTATAGAGAAGTTGAAATACAGATAATGCTTGTGAACAGCACAAAAAACCAACAAGAAGTGAAAACCGAAGCAAATATAACTGTACGTGGTAAAGTGAAACTGAAGGAAATATAAATGCAAACGAGCCCATGAGCGAACTTAATAGCAGGGAATATCTAAATGCCAATGAACCATTAGCAAAGGTAATTTCAAAATACTTGGACAACTGATATAAAGGTTGAAACATGAAGTTCAATTATAGAGAAGTTGAAATACAGATAATGCTTGTGAACAGCACAAAAAACCAAAGCACAAAAAACCAAAGCAAATGGAACTGTATGAAATATTCAGGATAATTCGGTACATGAACTGAACAATAAGGAAGAAAGAAATGTTCAATGCAAATGCAAGTAGAAAGAAATTTACCAGGAAGAATTTCCCAGTGACTTGTATCTATCTGTCCTGCTTATTCCCCTTGTGTGGTCCCTTGGGAACCCCAAAAGCATTTCTACTTCATCAGGCTCAAATGGGCCACCTTCTTCTTTCCTAACCAAACTAGATTCCACTTGCGGCATTCATAAAGAACATAGCGACGAACGCTTTCAGGTGGGATTTCATCTTCGTCATAGTCTTTAAGAGCCTTCATGATCATCTCAGTAATTGTTGCACTAGCAATGCGAGTCTGTAAGCAATTTAGCTTTGTCCGATCATCCCAAGTAGGCCACCACCTCCTTGTCATGGCAAATGCATCAAATATAGTTTGTGGTGGAAGAGGAATGAGAGGAAATCTGTTTTTGATTGGAAGATTGTGAACATCACCCTTTTTTCTTGCAGCAGCACAAAAACACTTCGAATCAACAAACTCAGGCTTCACGTCATACAAAAAGCAGGATATTGTGCTCCAAACTCCTTTAGGATCAATGCCATATTCTCATAGTAAAAATGTGAAGGTCCTGTACGTGGCTGCCTCTGGAGGACTTCTGTGGATTTGACAGAGATCAGCTGGAGTCCCAAATGCATCAGCATCTTCCCCTATGATCTGGTTTCCATATCCCATAATCCTTTTCCTTTTCAGCAATGAAGATTCACAAAGTTTCCTTTTATTCTTCTCAGGACACTCGTTCCGCAGATGTGTACGCTGTAAATGTTGAACCAGCAGTCAAGATCTACCAGACATGGAATGTGTAGATAAACTGATTCTAAGCCCAGAAATTAACATTGAATATCAACAAGAAGGACAAACAATACCATCTCTTCAAGGGGAAGATGGCCATCTTCTGCCTTTGAAATTTGAGCAGCTGATAAAGGAACGATAAGTACTTATAAACACATTACATTACATTACACATACGAATACATATAACATAACAATTCCTCAATTAGAAAAACTGTACTAGAGAGTAGAGACAGAGTAGCATAAAATTCATAATGAGTCAGTTCATTGATTGCAAAGATACCGTCACAGGAAAACATACTTGGTGTCTATGGTTCACGGCAAACCAGTAAGATTATTTAGACATAAATTTCTATTCTTATTGTATCTTGAATCACTCTAAAATACATGCAACATTTTGTTTAGAAAATGTATAACTGAAATTGTGAGCATCTGAATTCACTATCACCATGACCATCGTATCTTGCAAGAGCATAAACGCTGAAATTATCTGGAAGCTACCATGCTTAAGGGAGTTTACTTTTACAAACAGTAGACAATTATTGATGAAGAATACGACCAGAATATTTTAAGTCAAGATTTGGAAAGTAGCTCAAATAAATCTAGGCTTTTATTATTAGGATTATTTCTTTAGGATTCTTTTAAGCATAGGGATATTCCTAGTTATTCTAGAATGGTCTGAGCCTCCCTATATATAGATGCCTTTGTAGTCTTTTATGGGCAGATTAAGATTAATAAAATTGAGAGCGTTAGCTATCCTTGGTTGTGTGACTCAACCTCCTTCCTAGGTGTGACTCCTAGAACCTACTGGTGCGATTCCAGTAGTTATCTTTCTGTTTCTTAGCCTACTGCAGATTATCTCTAGTTCGACAGATTACATATTGGTCCTGCATCATTTTGGCGCCATCTGTAAAGAACAGTTTGATCCAATGGCTGCACGATCAGGGAAAGGTCGTCGGGGTCGTCTGACTGACACCCAGCGAGATGGTTTGTTACTAAAGATTGTTGAGCAACTTGAATTGATGGACACTCGGATTGAATCGATGGACACTCGGATCAGAAAGTTAGAAGATCATGGGAAAGCTTCCGCAACTGATAAGGCAGAGGAAGAAGAAGATACTATAGTTGAGGAAACCAACACTGATGACAAAGAAGAGCAGCCCCAGGACAGGCAATCTTTTGGGGATTGGGTCAAAGAATTCTTTGCAGCTAGTAGTGAGCCTGACAGAGTGGATACTGCTGGGGATATCCCCAAGAAAGTTAAGGTCGAAGTGCCCGATTTCGAGGGGAAAACTGATCCTACTGTGTTTTCAGATTGGCTTGCTAGAATCGAGGAGTACTTTGATTCGTATGACATGGATGATGAACGCCGAGTGAGGTTTGATGAAACTTGTGCTCTTGGCAATAGTATGGTGGGCTGGTATTGAAGGTGATATTATGAGATTGGGACAACCACCAATCAGCTCTTGGCAAGAGATGAAGGCCAAGTTGCCAGAGAAATGCATGCCACCTAATTATCTTGACAAACTGTGCGATAAGCTCACTGCTCTCAAGCAAGGCAACATGTCAGTATCTGAATATATGCAAAAGTTTGACGAGTTAAAGACAACCAGGCAACATGTCAGTATCTGAATATATGCAAAAGTTAGACGAGTTAAAGACAAGGAGTCGGATTGTGGAAGACCCTAGACAAACTCTTGCAAGGTTCAAGGCTGGCTTGAGACCTGACATAAAGAGAGAGAGGATACGGCAACCGGTGTACAGCGTAGAACATGCTTTCCAAGTTGCCCTGGACTTGGAAGAATATCTGGAAGACACTCAGAATAGTAAATCTGGTCTTCAAAGTAGTGGAACAGCACAACAGAAGCATAATGAGATGGTTGGTAAGGTGGGAACAGGAGCAGCTGATGCTAACCATCTTATTCAAAGATGACGGAGACGAGGAAGTGTTTTAAGTGTGGGGAGCCAGGTCATATGGGCTTTCAATGTCCAAAGAAAAATCTGCACATCAGAATAGAGCATGAAGAAGAGACTGAACAGCAACGGGAAGTTGGGGATGACAGTACCTTCGACTACGGAATTTATGATCCATCTGATCTGGACGAAGACTTAGATACTTCAGTCTGTTCTGTTGTTAGACGCAATATAGCACCTCCTACAATTGAAGATGAGGATTGGCGACGAACAGATATTTTCCAGATGTTGGTTCGTTGTGGGGACAGAGCTCAAAAGCTGATAATTGATGGTGGAAGTTGTGTAAATGCTATCTCAAGTTCAGCAGTTGAGCGCTTCAAACTTCAAGTGCAGCCACACCCGCAGCCATACAAGGTCGGTTGGGTTGACAGCGCCCAAATTCTAGTGACGCATCGATGCCTTGTGTCTTTTTCTTGTGGAGACTATCAGGATTCCATTTGGTGTGACGTGATCCCCAAGAAGGCAGCACATATACTTCTTGGAAGACCGTGGCTATTTGATCGAGATGTGCACCATTGTGGAAAAGAAAATACATATTCTTTTTTCTTTCACAAGAAGAAGATTGCCTTGAAACCTATGAGAACAGTTGACATGGAGAAATCCAGGGGAAAGACGCTCAGGAAACCTGATGCACCCAAGAGGAAAGTTCTTCATCTTCTTATGCTGAAATCGTTTCAGCTATAGCTTGGTGGTTTCGGAAGGGGATTATACACCTTTAACTCGCCGGAGTCAAGTCTTTCAACAGGGGGAGAATGATGAAGAATACGACCAGAATATTTTAAGTCAGGATTTGGAAAGTAGCTCAAATAAATCTAGGCTTTCATTATTAGGATTATTTCTTTAGGATTCTTTTAAGCATAGGGATATTCCTAGTTATTCTAGAATTGTCTGAGCCTCCCTATATATAGATGCCTTTGTAGTCTTTTATGGGCAGATTAAGATTAATAAAATTGAGAGCGTTAGCTATCCTTGGTTGTGTGACTCAACCTCCTTCCTAGGTGTGACTCCTAGACCTACTGGTGCGATTCCAGTAGTTATCTTTCTGTTTCTTAGCCTACTGCAGATTATCTCTACAGCAACCCTAGTTCTACAGATTACGTATTGGTCCTGCATCAATTATATGCATGAATAATCCATGAAGCTTATCAACTATGTCCAAATACTGTGTAAGGTAAAGGGAAACAGTAATATACGAAATTGCTTCTGGCAGACAATCTTTGGCAGATTTCCAAATTTCCTTTATGGTTTGGTATATGTTAAGTTATGAACTCCATGACTGGAAGTCTGGAACTCGACATGAAGTTTGGCAATCTGAACAGTAAACAACTCGGATTAACATCACAAATAACCACATTGTGAAACATGATAATGTATACCTTGAACAGAATGATCCAAATAAAGTGACTATTGACTATGATATGATAATGTATGAAATCCAAGCAGTATTACAGGACTATTGTATGAGTACTCCACTCGATGATGAAATGACACAACAGCAGCATGAAAAGAGTAAAATAGGCAGCCCTATTATGAAGGGGAGCCGTCTGTTGAAAACAAACTCAAGAATCTGAAACAGGACAGGGCATACATTTTCATAACTACAACATCCATATTGAAAAAGTAGACATTTGTGTTGTATACATAATTATCAAACTTTTAGGATTTCAATTCCTCCTTTAGCCTCATTCTCTCCGATCCCAGAGTAAAAAAATAAAAAATAAATTAAAAAAAGGAAGGAAAAGACCTCTGGTCTCACCTATTACAATATAGAGAGGCAATAATATCGGTTTATTTTAAAACTAACTACAGAGAGGCAATTCAGTTTATTGTAAAACTACAAAACTACTTCAATAATATCGGCTATGCAATTAAGATTATAGTGTCATTTGGAAATAACTTGGGGAGTCCACTAATATTAGGCAAAATATCAAAACTAAAGTGATCGAGACTCACCTTACTGTAAAAGA
The DNA here is from genome assembly GCA_001662545.1 of Rosa x damascena. Classification (NCBI taxonomy): domain Eukaryota; kingdom Viridiplantae; phylum Streptophyta; class Magnoliopsida; order Rosales; family Rosaceae; genus Rosa; species Rosa x damascena. The sequence goes on along the minus strand of LYNE01009857.1, from coordinate 6,472 downwards.
TGGGAGGCAAGAGAGCTCCAGAAAGTAATTTCTGCAGAAATTCAAAAGAGAGAAGAGGAGGCATTGTCCATTCATGATCTGCAACTCATTTCCAGCCATGGGATCAGAAAGTCCTTAATTGTGGTCTTTCATAGTGGCCAGTGGTGGATCACTGGATCCCCTATATTTCTGCCAGTCCTACAATTCTTCAAGCATGCAAGTTCTGCTACCAATGCCACTGGTTTCCCCTGCAGCTGGAATGTCAAAACCAACCGATATATCCGAATAAGGAGACATCCTACTGCTTGATTGAGCGGTTGTTTGGTTCAACTCTTGCACTTTTTGCTCATATATCAGACGGACTCCACACTTCTTCACCATCAGACCCGGCCCTCTGGTTTCAAATAAGAACTCAAGCTGACTGCAACTGTTATGCCACCACTCTGTACCAAAGTATTTATCACGAGATACATAGAATAGCCACAGGTGATCTGATTCAACCTGGCAAAATTCTTCACTAAAGCGAAATGCAGGCTGTTTGCCATATACTTCCAATTCTCTTCCATCGAGCTTCAGGCAACATACAAGATGATGTGTTGCATTAAAGGTCTTAAATTCATCTATGTAAAGCTCATCAACCGGATGGTGCTCATGGAGTACAAAAATAGCACACAAAGCAAATCCCAAAAACCGACTGTTATTCCAATGTACAGGTAGAGATACACTTAATGAACACCCAACACTCCGATGGCTGAACCACTCAGGAATATTACTTCCAGGAATTACAATTTGAAAAGTTTCCCTCTTATTAGAGATTCCCTGTGCAAGAAGAGATAGGTTGTTAGCTGATTAATGTCTATAAGTATATGAGCAGAAAAACACACACACACACACACACAATTGGAGAGGGAGTACCTGATACATGAACGTCTTCAGCATTTCAAATGGTATGCTATTGCATCCTTCATCGCCATTTAGATTGAAGCAATTGATGAAATTGAAATATGATTTGTTTAATCTGTTCAAATTTGATGCCTCAAACAAGTATTTCAGTGAAGTACAACCATCTGCCCTTAAATCTAGTCTACTATTTGATGGAAGGTCTGACAACTCTTGAAGTCTCTTACAATTCTCCAAATTAAAGTTCACAAGCTTAGAAAGCAATCGAATGCCTGAAGGAACACGAACAAAATTGTTTCCACTTAGATTCAAGGTCACCAAAGAGGGAAAGTAACTAAATTCGTTGGCAAATGCTCCTTCGCCAAGATTGCAATTACTCAGGTTCAGATATGTTAAATTACACAGACCAGATATAGGCAAGCGGAAACTCATTGGCTCTGTATTCACTTTTTGCACCAATCCAGAAGGCAAGAACTTATTTACAGATCCCCAAACTACTTCATATCCATGAAAGATTGAACCTCTCACATAATTTATGAGATATTGGGTAGTTGACATTTCTATTGCAGACCCACCTTTGCCGAGTTTCGAGCATCCAGAAAGATTAAGATCTTTAATAGACTTCAATTTATTGATGGTACTCGGAAGACGGGCAAGATTTCTGCATTTGCTCAGATTCAACGACACAAGGCCACACAGCCGTTCAATTGACACAGGCAGTTCCTCAATGGCAGTCTCATCAAGATAAAGCACCGACAGACGTTCCATATTTCCAACAAACTCCGGTATCTTCTTAACTTTTGAGCAGTTAGAAAGAATTAATGTTTCAAGAGATTCCATTTCAATTCTACTTGGCAGACTCTTGAGACTTTTGCAGTCTTTAAGATTTAGGAAAATAAGCTTTTTGAGAAATCCAAGGGATTGATGGATTCTTACCAAATTCTCACATCCTTCAAGATCTAAACTCTCAAGATTCTGAACACCTGTGAGATCTGGGGTCTCCACAATGTTTTGAGAATGGCAGAGTTTGATTAATTTCAACTTGTCAAAATTCTGCACGTAAAATTGAAACAGTAAGCCACCAAACAGAACAGAAAATTTGCTCAATAGAGATAAACAAGTAGACTATTAACTAATAGCCATACCTTTGTTCCCTTCCAAAGCTGTTTAATGTTGCTGTGGCACAAGTTAAGTTCAATAAGTTCATCTGCTTCAAAATTTTGTGGAAGAGATCTTAAGGGATACCCAGTCCATTCGAGGAGTCTCAAGGAATTAGAAAGACAAGTGAGGCCTTTGGGAAGGTCCACATTACGAATATGGAGAAGACTAAGTTAAGACAAATTTGAAAAGGCTTCTGGCTTCCAATCAGCCACTTGTAATTTAGTCAACTCCATTACCATGCCTTTAATTGAATCTGTTCCCTGATAATGAAAAACAAGAACAATAACTTAAGTGCAGAACACAAAGAATACCAGGACCAAAGCAGATTACAAGTAAATCTGCCTTTTTTTTTTTTTCTTTTTTTTTTTTACACACAATAGTTGAAGTGCAGAAGACAAATAATAATAAAATGCTTAACTTTTTTTCATTATCAAACTCTGACCTTATTTCTCTCCAGCACCTTGTTGATGTCTTTATGAGACCATAATCTACTACGTGTGCCTGGCTCATCAGGAGACTGTTCACGAACAATTTCCCAACCCAGTTCTTGTAGCAAATCATGCAAAGACAGTTCGTTGTTGGAGATAGTTATGAGAGATCTATCAGCAAGAACATCTAAACCAATGACAGGGTCTAGCTGGCAATAATCTAGTATTTGTGTCACACGATCCTTATCCTTCCCCTTGTAAAAGCAAGCAATATGTAGGAATATTTCTTTCTCTTTTTTAGGCAGGTCATCAAAACTAATCCGAAGCACGTCAATAATGCGTTTATCTGGTGTGTTCTTTAGCCTATCTATTGCACTTGCCCATTTATCAGCGCTTCTACCAAAGAGAAAAGAACCTAAAACCACGAGAGCCAACGGAAGCCCCCGAGCATACGCTATAATATGGTTGCACAGATGCAAATAATCTTCTGGTGGGGGACATTTCTTAAAAGCCTTCAAACTCAAAAGTTGAAGTGCTTCAGCATATTTTAACCCTTTAACCTTGTATGTAGCATCAACATCATGTGCCTTTAACAACTGAACATCTGTGGTGGTTATGATAATTTTACTCCCTGGACCAAACCAGTTGCGACTTCCAGCCAATTTCTCTAACTGTGTCAACTGATCCACATCATCAATAACAACAAGCACCTTTATTCTTCCCAACCGCCTTTTTATCATAGCAGCTCCTGCATATTCATCCTCTATATTTTCAATTTTTGCCATCAAGATTCTGGAAAGAAGTTTTTCTTGTAGAGAAACTAGGCCATTGTTTTTAGACATTTCTCTAACATTGGAAAGAAAGCAGGTTCGGTCAAAATCCTGACAAATATCATCATGGATAGCTCGAGCAAGTGTTGTCTTACCTATGCCCCGCATGCCATGGATCCCTATAAAACGCACCCCACAAAACTGCGGATAAATGTAATTGCTTAATAAATCATGAATGCGGGAATCCATTCCTATGAAGCCCTTGTCAACACTTGAAGATGTATACACGGACTTCTTTAGTATATGATTAACTATGTCCTCAGTTACTTTCAAGTCATGTCTGAGAAAATTTAGATAAAACTGTGAGTTAGAAACCTAGCAATGTAACGTAACTGGCAAAAACAATATTAACATTTGGCAACATTAAGTAAATGCAAAATGGTAATCCAGTGAGTCTCTCAAATTTACTGGATGTTCATTCTCTCCATTCGTATCCATCCCTTAATCAGAAAAATCAAAACCAATTTAAATCATATAGAACATTCATTTTGAAACATATATGAGTAGCATGGAGGAAGGAGACCTACGAATAATTCCTGGAAACCCAGCCAGAAAGATTGGCGACCTCAGTCAAAGCAGCTCTCCAGACATTTAGCCTGTCCTCATTCTTGCCATAAACTTCTTCATGTTCCCTTACTTCCACATCTACTTGGGGTTCCCATTTGAGCTCAAACCTTCCCCTTTGGTGCCGCACATCAGAAGGATCCACCCAGTAGAAGACGGGGAGGACTTGTTGGCCCATATCTTTCATGCATTGAATAATCTTGACGAGTTCATCCAAGCACCATGACGAAGAAGCATAGTTGGGTGAGAGAATGACAATCGCAGATCTGGAGTCCTCAATTGCAGCTAAAAGTTCAGGCCGAATGGATTTTCCTTTCTCAAGATCTGCGTCATCCTTAAAGGTGAGAATTCCTTTTCGAATTAGTGCAGAATCCAGATACTCGGTAAAACCCCTGCGCGTATCTTCCCCTCTGAAGCTTAGAAAGACATCGTATTTCGATTGACGACGAGAAGAGGTTGACGCCATCGATCTCCTTCGGATTTCGGAATTGAATCAGAGTCGCTTGTCGTTGATGGAAATACTGTGTGTTTCTAGTCAATGCCCGGACTTGATTCGACTCTCCAGCTAAAAGGTCCTCACATTCAACTTTTTGACAAATTATCTCACTTGGACCCAACCCATTTGCCTTTTTACGTCATGGTCTCATGGATCGGTCGGCCATATACAATCATGTCTTTCAACTAGGGCTGGATTCGGCCCAAAACCGAGCATAAATGGGCCAAACCGCTGCCGAACCGAAGTGGGTCGGTAAGCCCAAATTCCTAACCGATACCGGGCCGAGCAAGGCCCAAACCGAATTTTCGGTATACCGAGTATTCAGTTTGGTTTGCTTCGGTAATGGGCTTCGACCAAACTAATTGGCCCATCTAACTTTGTGGGTTTTACAAGGGCCATTTAGGTTTTCCAACATTTACTTTTAGCAGCTCAATTTACAATATATATTGTCTCATCAGTTTTTCAGTTTTTGGGCTTTTGCAACACACTTCCAGCCTATTTATGAGTTTCAGTTTACTGCTTCAATAGTCCATTACTGACCCAATCATCCAAACATTAATCATTCAGTAAAAAGTCACCATCAAAGTATATGAACTGAAATCTAAAATATGAACCTTGTCTATAACAAACTACAAAGCTGCAACTCATCCAAAAGTCCAAAACAAAATGCAGCAGCAGCAGTTGTAACTCCTGTAACTTGAAATATGAAATACGTCAAATACCACAAGTCTATAACAAACAACAAACCTGCAACTCATCCAAAATCCAAAACAAAATGCAGTAGCAGAAATTCTAAGTTAAATATTACAACTACTCAATCTCAGTTACATATAACTTAAATAATACGCATTGTCCCATTACAAAATAACACTAAAAAATAGTTGTAACTTGTAACAACATAGTATATTGCTTTAAACTTCCGATCAGCCATCACCTCATCTTCTCCATTACTTTGCTGCTGCTACACAGTTTCAGAACATTTATATTACATACTTTGTATTGGAAACTTGATGCAGCAGCCTAGAAAACTCAATTTAAACAAAACTTAATGAATATAAATTGAAGGAGTAAGTTATAAAACTAAATGCAGACCAACATCAATGCAGCAGCTGGTGGAAAAGTGAACTTATTACCTTCTTTATGTTGCAGCAGTGGTCGTAGAAGAGCTTGGTTCATCCAATCTGAGTCCAGCAGTTTCTACAGATTAAAACAACAAAAATCATAGTGAGTAAAAGTTTAAGAAAACTATGTCAAAGAGAAAATTTAAGACCAGATTCTTTAATTTATACCTCTCTCCATTGCTTCAAGATCTCGATACATCTCCAGCTCACTCACAGTTGGTTCCTTGTAGAAGTTAGTTTGTGTAGCCCTCAGCCAATCACTTGAGCAGACCAAACACTCCACCATTTTAGGTGTTAGGGAACTCCTATAAGGATCTACTAACCTTTTTCCCAAACTGAAGGCGTGAAACGGTGCTGCAAGGGATGGCAAATACATCCTTTGCAAGCTTGGAAAGTATCGGATAGGCACATGCATTTACTTTCCACCAAGTTGCCACTTCAAAACCCTTTGCCATTGGATGAACATATCTATCACTCAAGTATTTGTCAACCTCATTTGATATCATTTCATTTTGTTCATCCATTCTTTCTTGCATTAAATCAGCTAATATTTCAGCTTGTCCACCATCAATTTATCAAGTCTGCTTGAAGAAGACCTAATAAACTTCACACAATGCCAAATAGCCTCTATCCCATCCTCTATCTCAACGATTCCATCTCTCACAATCAGATTTATGATGTGACAAGCACACCTAAGGTGTAAAAAGTCACCATCAAAGTTTAAAGTGCTTTTATTTCTAAGTCTTCTCTTCATATACATAACAGCAGCATCATTTGCAGATGCATTGTCCACTGTTATTGTAAAGACATTGTTAATACCCCATTCTCGAAGACATTGCTCCAAAACCCTCCCTATGTCTTCCCCTTTATGGCTAATGATTGAACAGAAATTGATTATTCTTTTATGAATGATCCAGTCACTGTCCAGAAAGTGGGCAATGACCACCATGTAGTTTATGTTCTGAATACTCGTCCAAGTATCAGTAGTTATGC
>LYNE01009856.1:0-11457 GCA_001662545.1 Rosa x damascena | reverse complement strand
ATTGGTGGTAGTGAAAGAATGTGGCGTGGTAATGGCAGTGGTAGTGGACAAAGAATAGTGGGAGACAGAGGTTATTTGGGTATTGTTTCTGAAAATTGGGTAAGATGAAGAAACTAATTTCTTCTGTTAACGTGTTTTGGTTGTTTGTGTTTGCAGCGGAATGGGATGGAAATTTGATATTAGGAATTCGGTATTCGGAATTCGGAATTGGGGATTCAGGGGTTATAAGGCAGAAGAGTGTTGTCCTATCATTTAGGATCGAGTTGCTCTGATACCATCTCAGACATATATGAATAATTCTTCTGTGTTTATTCTTCTCCCTGAAGAGGTCTATATATACAGCTATACTTGAATACAATATGAAAGACAATTAATAGTGATACAATAAAAAAATATATCCTAAAAGATTATGTCCCTTAAGTGGTTATAACACTGATTATGTCCTCTGTGGAGTTGAATACAGCTCATTCCAACATGAACACCCTGTTTAGGGATGAAGGCGAATTCGGTTTCAGTAAAACGAGACTGAGAGAGCGTGTTATGGGTTTCAGTTGAGCTTAAAAAGAGAAAACAGAGAAACTTATGAGTCATCGTCCGTGTAAAACAATGAATTAGTAAGTCAAAGTGTCAATCCAACACCAAAGAGTTTTAATCTATTTTTCTGATATTCTACAACTAAGCAACCAAGTCGGAGGAGGACAAAAGGTGAAGGTTGCGGTCAAGAAAAGCTGAAGGACATGGCACAAGGTTTTCTTCTATACTCATGCCTGAATAAAATCCGAGTGAAGTGAGCAGTCAACAGTTGAATATCTTGCTATTTTTCTAAAATGGATGCACCTAGTCAATCCTGGACCAAAAGAAAAGGCTATTTTGCCGATCTTAGGCACCAAGCAAGGCCTCAGATTTAAACGTAGGTTTAAAAATGGTGCAAAGATATTGAGAATACAACATTGTTACTACAAACACCACAAGTGCACATTATTAAATATTCAAGCCTCTCTCCCCCATAATTTAAATCTACAAACAAACCCATTGTAATCAAAGATAAGCAGGAGAGTTCCAAGAGAAAGATAAAAATTCAAATTTGGAATCTATAGTTCTTCAAAACAGAAACAACAGATCCTTATGCATTTGATTCAAAGTCAATTGAGGTGGCCTTTGCCTCATCCAACTTTGTTTGGTCTGAACCAAGACCCTACAGCGTTTTGTAAGACTCCTCAGGAAGAGGACCAGGTCGGTGAATAGGCACGTGTTTGGGGAGTGGAGCATCATTCTCGATCACCTCACACTCGTAATCATCAGGAACACCCATGGATCCCACTCTACAATACAACACAATAAACAATGCAAACCATTATAAACAATCCATCCCTTTTTGTATATTCATGGAAATAAAGAGCTTGTAATACGATTATAACTTGAACAAAAGAATCTGGATAATACAATTGTACTTTGACAAACAATAACTATATCGTTTGTCTCAGCAAGCACTTCATAACAGATCAACGATGGTAAAAGAACAAAATCAAAAACAAAAAAGAGCACTTTGTAAGAAGGAAGGACGTGAATATATATTTTGACAACAGAAGATTCCAACGTTGTTGAAACAATTGAAAATGGATGAACCAAAATGTCATATTTTTTGAAGAAACAGTTGCAGTAGCTAGTAAACATCATGCTTTCACACACATTAAGATTTCTACTCTGGCCATAGTTTGAAAAGCATTCAAGTGAAGAAAATAGCATTTCCTTATAATCTTTTCTGCTTCCACTTGATGGAGATTGGATAGTCAACAAAGTACTATTGCAGGAACAGGGGCCATGCGTAGCATGTTATAATCTCTTGTAAGGACTGTCACAGCCGCGGCCTCCAAAGACATAAGAAGTATGTGCATGGGCTTCATTCTTGTGAGATATGTAAACATCCAGATTTAAAGAAGAAGAAGAATTCTCTCTCCCCTCGTTCATAGATCTGGCGGTGAGCGACCAGGTATCACCTTTTGTGTTGATGGTTTGAAAAATATTGTGACTTGATCAAGTTTCTAATTTCTAATTCCCGGTACTCCTCAGGTTGGTTTTGGTTATGGGTACAAGAGGCGACATGAACCATCCTCATTATCTTGATGGTTTGCTCTAAGAACGAGAAGAAGAGAAGCATTCGTCTTGTGAGGTCTGTCGCAGTTGCGGCCTCCAAACTTCATTCTTGTGAGATATGTGAACATCAGGATTTAAAGAAGAATAATGTGCATGGGCTTCATTCTTGTGGGATATGTGAACATACGGATTTAAAGAAGAAGAAGAAGAAGAAGAAGAAGAAGAAGAATGTGCATGGGCTTCATTCTTATGGGATATGTGAACATCCGGATTTAAAGAAGAAAAAGAATTATCTCTCTCCTCGTTCTTAGACCCGGCGGCGAGCGACCAGGTATCACCTTTTGTGTTGATGGTTTTGAATAAGATTGTGACTTGATCAAATTTCTAATTTTGAATTCCTGTTACTCCTCAGGTTGGTTTTGGTTGTGGGTATAAGAGGCGATATGAGCCATCCCGATTATGATGATGGTTTGCTCCAAGAACGAGAAGAAGTGAAGCATCCATCTTGTTAGGTCTGTAACAGCCGCGGCCTCCAAAGACATAAGAAGTATGGTCATGGGCTTCATTCTTATGAGATATGTGAACATCCGAATTTAAAGAAGAAGAAGAAGACGAAGAAGAATGTGCATGGGCTTCATTCTTGTGAGATATGTGAACATCGAGATTTAAAGAAGAAGAAGAATTCTATCTCTTCTCTTTCTTAGACCCAGCGACAAGCGACCAGGTATCACCTTTTGTGTTGATGGTTTTGAGAAATATTGTGACTTGATCAAGTTTCTAATTTCGAATTTCTGGTACTCCTCAAGTTGGTTTTGGTTGTAGGTACAAGAGGCGATATGGGTCATCCCGATTGTCATGATGGTTCGCTCCAAGAACAAGAAGAAGAGAAGCATCCGTCTTGTGAGGTCTGTCACAGCCGCGGCCTACGAAGACATAAGAAGTATGTGCATGAGCTTCATTCTTGTGAGACATGTGAACATCCGGATTTAAAAAAGAAGAAGAAGAATTCTCTCTCTCCTCGTTCTTAGACCCAGCGGCGAGCGACCAGGTATCACCTTTTGTGTTGATAGTTTTGAAAAAGATTGTGACTTAATCAAGTTTCTAATTTCAAATTCCTGGTACTCCTCAGGTTGGTTTTGTTTGTGGGTATAAGAGGCGACATGAGCCATCCCGATTGTCATGATGGTTTGCTCCAAGAACAAGAAGAAGATAAACATTCGTCTTGTGAGGTCTGTCACCGCTGCGGCCTCCAAAGACATAAGAAATATTTGCATGGGCTTCATTCTTGTGAGATATGTGAACATCTGGATTTAAAGAAGAAGAAGAAGAATGTGCATGGGCTTCATTCTTGTGAGATATGTGAACATCCGGATTTAAGGAAGAAGAAGAAGAATTCTCTCTCTCCTTGTTCTTAGACCCGACGGCGAGCGACTAGGTATCACCTTTTGTGTTGATGGTTTTGAAAAAGATTGTGACTTGATCAAGTTTCTAAATTATAATTCCTGGTACTCCATAGGTTGGTTTTGGTTGTGGGTACAAGAGGCGATATGGGTCATCCCGATTGTCATGATGGTTCGCTCCAAGAACAAGAAGAAGAGAAGCGTCTGTCTTGTGAGGTCTGTCACAGCCGCGGCCTACAAAGACATAAGAAGTATGTTCATGAACTTCATTCTTGTGAGACATTTGAACATCCGGATTTAAAAAAGAAGAAGAAGAATTCTCTCTCTCCCCACCCGGCTGCTAGCGACCAGGTATCACCTTTTGTGTTGATAGTTTTGAAAAAGATTGTGACTTAATCAAGTTTCTAATTTCAAATTCCTGGTACTCCTCAGGTTGTTTTTGTTTGTGGGTACAAGAGGCGACATGAGCCATCCCGATTGTCATGATGGTTTGCTCTAAGAACGAGAAGAAGATAAACATCCGTCTTGTGAGGTCTGTCACCACCGCGGCCTCCAAAGACATAAGAAGTATGTGCATGGGCTTCATTCTTGTGAGATATGTGAACATCCGGATTTAAGGAAGATATAGAAGAATTCTCTCTCTCCTCATTCTTAGACCCGACGGCGAGCGACCAAGTATCACATTTTGTGTTGATGGTTTTGAAAAAGATTGTGACTTGATCAAGTTTCTAAATTATAATTCAGGGTACTCCACAGGTTGGTTTTGGTTGTGGGTATAAGAGGCGATATGGGTCATCCCGATTGTCATGATTGTTCGCTCCAAGAACAAGAAGAAGAGAAGCATCCGTCTTGTGAGGTCTGTCACAGCCGCGGCCTATAAAGACATAAGAAGTATGTGCATGAGCTTCATTCTTGTGAGATATGTGAACATCCGGATTTAAAGAAGAAGAAGAAGGAGAATGTGTATGGGCTTCATTCTTGTGAGATATGTGAACATCCGGATTTAAGGAGGAAGAAGAAGAAGAATTTTCTCTCTCCTCGTTCTTAGACCCGGTGGCGAGCGACCAGGTATCACCTTTTGTGTTGATGGTTTTGAAAAAGATTGTGACTTGATCAAGTTTCTAATTTTTAATTCTTGGTACTCCTTAGGTTGGTTTTGGTTGTGGGTTCAAGAGGCGACATATTTACTGGAAGTTGTTAAAAAATGAGTTCAAATTTCAAGTCTGATATGATGAAGAAATATGAAATGAGTGATTTGGGAATCATGCATTATTTTCTGGGAATTGAAATAGTTCAATCAGTGGAGGGAATCTTCATTACACAGAAAAAATATGCAAAGACAATTCTAGAGAAGTTCAAGATGTTTGGTTGCAAATCTGTTGCAACACCTCTAGTTGTCAATGAAAAATTTCAAAAAGAAGATGGAAATGGTAGTGCAGATGAGAGTATATACAAAAGTTTAGTGGGAAGTTTTCTTTACTTAACAGCAACAAGGCCTGATCTTATGTATGCTGCAAGTCTGTTATCCAGATTTATGCACAAGCCAACCAAAGTACACTATGGAGCTGCGAAGAGGATCCTGAGATACATTCAAGGTACAATTGACTTTGGAATTATGTATGAGAGGAATGTCAAACCAAAACTCTTTGGTTTTTGTGACAGTGATTGGGGTGGCAGTGTAGATGACTTAAAAAGCACATATGGGTATACTTTCACACTTGGAACTAGTGTATTATCTTGGGCTTCAAAGAAGCAAAAATCATTGTCCCTGTCTACGGCTGAAGCTGAGTATGTTTTTGCATCTATTGCTACTTCGCGAGCAATTTGGCTTAGAAGAGTCATTGAAGATTTTGGTGAGAAACAAGAATCTGCAACAACCATTCTCTGCGTAACAAGTCTGCTATAGACATGAGCAAGAATCCTGTGTATCACAGTAGGGCGAAACACATTGCCTTGAAGTTTCACTACATCAGGAATGCAGTTAAAGAGAATGAAGTGGATTTGGTCTACTGCAATACTGAAGACCAAGTTGCAGATATCTTCACCAAAGCTCTACCAAGAGAGAGGTTTGAATACCTCAGAGGCTTACTCGGAATGAAGAAGCAAAGCATTAAGAGGGATTGATAGAATTAATGCTTCCCTACTCCATCCGCGAGTGTTCGCTAAAGAGCGTTTGCGAGGTGACGTTACTGCGGGGAAAAGGAAGATGCGAGTGTTCGCGGAATATCTAAGTCTGTTCGCTCAAAGTTGAGTTCGTTCGCGGTCGCTAAACATGCTGCGGTGAAAGATATTTTAACGCCACTTGCATTATTGTTTGCTCCACTCAGATTAAGCTAGATATTTTTTATCTAAAGTACTTTTAATCTAGTTTAATGTGCTTTCATCTTAGATATTTTGTAGGTTAATCTTGTACCCTATATAAGGGAAGTGTTGGTTGATGTAAAAGTGTGAACAAGTTCAAAAACTCAAGTACACAAGTTTGCTGAGTTAAGTTGATCTGTTCATGCTTCATTTGCTACTGCAAATTCATCAAATCAACAAAGTTGTGGTTTCGATTATATTTTGTTCAAATACAAAGTAGAAGCAATCAAAATTATATTCAACACGTGGCTCACCCTGAGAGATCATGGACTACACTTGAACCACCCTGGTGGCAGTTTCATTGTGCTTTCCCCGAATTTTACAACGAGGTTTTAGTTTTAGACTTGGAGGATGACGACTGTGAGAAGCTACTGTTTACTTATGATTTTGATTATTGCCAAATACGAGTCTCCAATATGAAGCTGTCCAATGAAGGTGAACCTAATTGTATTCAACCTCTAGATGAGATAGATTTGCCTATGAGTTTAAGAACATGGATGATTTTTTAGCAACTTCATACAGCTGTGCTCATCTTGGAGGTCGAAGAGTATGCTTTTCATTCGTGCATTTGCTAACTCTTCTTGTGTTCACCTTCGAATTTTCCTATTCGATTTCTAGAATATTCTCTGTCAAAGCCCTGGGTCATCGCCTGTTCGCGAACAACTCGAGTGAGGAACTTTCTTCTGTCGATTTGTGTGGTTGCTTTGTGCTGTAACTCCATCTCTCGGTAAGCCCTTTTATTTACTTAATCATAAGCATTCCATGTTTTATGTTTTCTATTACTAACTTTGTTTCAAGGTATGTAGATTTCTTTTAATCAAGCTTTTACATCACATAGGATAGTTATATATATATATATATATATATATATATATGTACACACATGTTTCTCTGTGCTTGAAATGTAAGTATCTAGAGTGGAACAATGACAATTTAGGTATAGAGTTTTTAATTCCTATTGTCGTCCATGACCTTAAACTTGAGTTAAATGGACACTAAGTCATTATACCCACATCAACTATAATACATCATCCTCCTCATTACTTCATTTTGCATGCCTAATCTAGCTAGCTATAGGGTAAGTGTGTTAGGTAACTAAACTTGAGCTTTTTGATATGCCATTCAACATTATGAAGCTTGTTGTGGAACAAAAGCTATCTGGGGTTTTTGTTGTTGGATATATCAGCATAGACCCTGTTGGTGTTGACTATTGACTGTGCCTACTACTGCAGTATATGTCTTGAAGGCTGAAGACTTGAAGAGGATAAAGGTTTCATGAGTGTCAACTGAATAGTTTCAATTGACATTTGCTTGCCTCACACCCCAATTGATACCTTTTGGAACTGTAGCATCCAAAGCACGACTTGAAAGGTTCCATCTAAGTGTTAACCCAATTGTTCAAACCGACAAGTGTCTTGCCTCTCAACCCAACAGCCTCTTTTCAAGATCCTGACTCGAGGTCCAGTTTGGCCCCGAGGTTTGAGCAGCTTAAGCTGCTTATTCCATAATTTAAGTTGGATGGGTGTTTGGTGAAACAAGAGGTTGGTGATTATAATCCAATCTCCCACTTCCCAATGCTATAATCCACAAGTTGCAAAAGTGACGCTTCTAGATTAAGAGATTTCAAAAGTTGAGATGTGTACCTATATTGCCCTCATCTATATCCCAACACTGCCAAAACTGGTTTGAAGATGGACTGAGGATTTGATGCCTACAACCCAGCAAGTTCATGACTTCCAACTCCAATCGTGGTCAGCTTTCTTCTACAGGTGCAAGGAAGCTAGGAGTAAGCCGAGAAGAGCTGGAAAAGTCGCCGGCGTCGAGGAACCGCGACGAAGCTGAGAATTCCCAAAAACGAAAATCATCAGAATATAATCGAATTCAGAAAATAATCACACAGGCATGTAGACCATGACAAGAAGATGAGGTTTCATACCACATGCAAGCCAATTGGTGGCCGGAGTCACCGGAATTCGCTGAAACTCGCAGGAGCAGTCGGACCTTCTCACCGTCGATTCTTCTTCATCGTCCGGTGCATGGACAATCAATGGCCACATACGTGACGGGTATGATGAGACGAAGAGGATGGTGCCCGTGCGCCGTCGTGGGGTGGCCGGAGGTGAAAGTTTCGGTCAGGCTTCTCTTCCGGGTCGGTGGCCTGCTGACTCCAAGCTCCCTCTCTCTCTCTCGAGCTTTCTAGGCCAATTCCTTTCCTTTTTGACGGCTCAGATCGCGCCACTTGATTTATATTTCCTTAAATAAATTTTCAAAACCCCAGAACTTCGGAAAGTCACGATATATAAGTAACATCATATCCTTTTTGGTCATTTTCTAAACTCACAGCACAAACACTTAAACACTGCTTTTGTACTCACAGCACTTTTAAAAGCACAGTTTACCAAACACCCAACTACTTAATTTCACAGCTGATTATTCTCACAGCACAGCTAAAGCCGATTTTAAATTAATCACCTCGGGGCCAAACTCGCCCTCAATCCCTCACCCTGCCTGCACCATTGCCAGTCATTATGTCCTTGAAAAAGTTAAGGAGAAGAGGAAGTTGAAACTATGATGAGGGTAAGAACACGACTTGATGCTTTAAAGCAGAAGGAATACAGAACAAGCTGTTAGGTTTTGTTTGAACACTTGAGACTAATTTATGTCTTGGAAACAGTTGGATCCATTTCGGATGAAACATGATCTTATCTGCCTCGACTTAGGATTTGCAAAGCCTTAACTATTGATTGTTTGGTTGGTCTGCAAATATTGTTTGTAATATGACATTACTCACTTGCCAATCTAATGTGTTGAATTCTCTCCAGCCTCTACTTTTGGTTTAATTCACCTGCATAATGTATCTCAGTTGTAACTCAGTTGTTTGTGCCTGTGGACGTAGCTAGATGAAGATGTAGGTGGAAGAGTCGTGTTGTATTTAAGAAATTTGCTTGCGTTTATTTGATTCATTGTTTGTCTAGTTTGATTTGGGGATATTTCTACTTTGGAACAGGTAAGCACACAAGTCAAGACCCACTCTTCTGGTGAATGAGAAGAACGAGTTGCGCTGCAGCACCAACACATGTTTTATTTCGCTCGACTACATTTGTTACCTGTCATCTTTTGTAATGTAATGCCACTTCTATTTGCTCATAGACTGAAGAAAGCACAAACAGTGAAAGCTACGAAAAAGCCACATTCTGGGCAATATTTATAATTTTCACCCCTTCGATTTCAATAAAAGGGAATTGTTCATCGTCCACAAGATTAAAGATACTTTCAAGGACCATGATCCGGGCCCCCATTCCACACCCTTGACAGAATCCGAAATCGGAATCGTAATGCACTCGCGGAAAATTGGGTTGCAAACATAGTAATTATTATTGTTACATAGGAGTAATAAACCATTGCAGGTGCTTAACAAATGACAATCTTAGATGAGTTTAGCTAGGCAACTAGAACCAAACTTCATTTTCTGAAACTGCTGCTCTGAATCTACAACAGAAACATCATCTTCTTCTATTTCCGTGAAGTAGGTTGCTCACCATAATCGGTAAACATCACTCTCTTCTGTGAACACTGTTAGGGATGAGAGCGAGTTGGGTTTCAGTAAAACGAGACTGTGAGGAAGTGTTTGAGCTTAAAAAGCCAAAACAGAGAAACTCATCGTCCATGTAAAACGATGAATTAGGCACTAGAGTTTTAATCAATTTTTCTGATATCCTGCAACTAAGCAATCAAGTCGAAGGAGGACAAAAGTGAAGGCTGCGGCCAAGAGAAGCCGAAGGATATGGCACAAGGTTTTTTTCTATACACACGCCTGAATAAAATCCGAGTGAAGTGAGCAGTGCCTGAATAAAATCCGAGTGAAGTGAGCAGTCAAAAGTTGAACATCTTGCTATTTTTCTCAAATGGATGCACCTAGTCAATCCTGGACCAAAAGAAAAGGCTATTTTGCCGATCTTGGGCACCAAACAGGGCCTCGGAATTAAACGTAGGTTTAAAAATGGTGCAAAGATATTGAGAATACAACATTGTTACTACAAACACCACCAAGTGTAGATTATTAAATATTCAAGCCTCTCTCTCCCATAATTTAAATCTACAAACAAACCCATTGTAATCAAAGATAAGCAGGAGAGTTCCAAGGGAGAGATAAAAATTCAAATTTGGAATCTATAGTTCTTCAAAACAGAAACAGCAGACCCCTATGCCTTTGATTCAGAGTCAATTGAGGTGGCCTTAGCCTCATCCAACTTTGTTTGTTCTGAACCAAGACCCTGCAGCGTTTTGTAAAACTCCTCAGGAAGAGGACCAGGTCGGTGAATGGGCACGTGTTTGGGGACTGGAGCATCATTCTCGATCACCTCACACTCGTAATCATCAGGAACACCCCATGGATCCCACTCTGCAATACAACACAATAAACAATGCAAACCATTGTAAACAATCCTTCCCTTTTTGTATATTCATGGAAATAAAGAGCTTGTAATACGATTAGAACTTAAACAAAAGAATCTGGATAATACAATTGTACTTTGACAAACAATAACTATATCGTTTGTCTCAAAAAGCACTTCATTAACATATCAAAGCTGGTAAAAGAACAAATCAAAAACAACAAAGAGCACTTTGTAAGAAGGAAGGACGAAAAATACACATTTTGACAACAGAAGATTCCAACGTTGTTGAAACAATTGAAAATGGATGAACCAAAATGTCATATTTTTTTAAGAAACAGTTGCAGTAGCTAGTAAACATCATGCTTTCACACACATTAAGATTTCTACTCTGGCCATAGTTTGAAAAGCATTCAAGTGAAGAAAATAGCATTTCCTTATAATCTCTTCTGCTTCCACTTGATGGAGATTGGATAGTCAACAAAGTGCTATTGCAGGAACAGGGGCCATGCCTAGCATAAAATTACTTTCGGAATAGAAGCCACTGGGAAATAAGTGGATGAACTAGATGCAAATGATTGGCACAACAGGCTAACTATTTATATTGACCAACTCATATTTTGAGTTACCAACTTAGCATTCTCAAGTAATAATTACTATCGTACCCATTGGCAAATCATAATCTTGATCAGAGCTGACAGTATATAAGCAAAAACCAAATGCCAAGAAAGAATCAAGATCAGTATGAGTGCTGAATGCATGTATGTGTAGTATCCCCTGGTTAAACAAACAGATGACTGCCTAAGCTTGAAACAAGATAGGCATATCATCGGAGACACGAAAATTGTAACGAAACTCCTCAAGTAAACAAATCCAAAGCACTTTAAAGTGACATTTTTTAGCAACCAAATTGTCTTTAAACTAAAAACTCCAATCAAAACTCGGTTTTCCTTCACAAGATAAGTAACCACCACAAAACTAGTAATGCCGGACCTAATCACCAAAAATTCCAACCTCAATTGCATTTTCCGATCGCAATTTCTCGTCGACTAAGCAAACCACAAACAAGTCCAAACCAGAAAGCACAAATTAACACTCCGATTTCAATCTCAGTTTCTTCCAAAGCTAAAACCACACAACAAACAACACACACACACATTTCATTTCGAAAAAAATCAACGAAAACAGCACTGACCGATCATCTTTCC
>LYNE01009855.1:0-15664 GCA_001662545.1 Rosa x damascena | reverse complement strand
CATTGCAAAAAAAAAAAAATATATATATATATATATATTTGTATTTGGGGAACAAATTTAATCCACATGAACATGTTACGATTTTAATCACACTCAACAAGTGTGTGAGTGTGCGTTTACTATTAGAATTGAATGCAATCATATACAAGTCTATAGTCTAGAATTTGTGTATGAAAACTAAAAACATTAGATAGAATTTAGGCATAACACAACATTTACTCCAAAAGAGACAATTCCTTTGCTCGGTACCTAACTTAAACAAGAAATTTAGCAGATGACTATGAGGCAAAAAATTTATGAGCCCCCAAATCTCAAGTCTGTGAAGTTCTCATAGATGTTGGGATAGAGGAAATCAACCTTTCATACTAAGAGTGTGCTACAGTAATATTTCGTGAATGAAACTAATGTGTTTTTCTTGTGACTGAGAATACTATCATTTGTGAGTAGATGCAGTAAATAGACTAACGTACATCAATAAAACCATATTGAAATGTCAAAGTCAGGTTTCACTGTTCACACTTGAGTTAAGATAATGGAGAAAACTAAAATTTCCTAAAGCAAAGAAAATAGGAGATACTATTTACAGATTTACAGACCAAGATTGGCCCATAAGATTCAATTGATGAAACTCCAAACTGAAAGGAGGCGCTGCCACACTCCCCATGATCAGACCCACCAAAACAAGAATTGTCCTTTGTTTCCCAGACTGGGACTTGAGTACTTTCCACCAAGAAAGCTTCTTGCCTTCGATTGTTGGACCCGTGCTTTGGCTTCGGGAACCTGTTGTGGGGTTTATGCCTGAGGAAATTTGACGAGCCATGGTGATGATGTTGACGACGACAGTTTGGGGTAATGGGATTTTGGGTGATTGAAGTTTTTGAGCAAACACTCTCTTCTTTATAAATTGTTTTTTTTTTTTTAATAATAAGGGATTAGGCGATATTAGCTCCTCGGAGGCAAAAACTTCTTTATAAATTGTTTGTAACAAGTTAACAACTAATTTCAGTCCCAACAACCTCTTGGCGGGAAATGGTTAGCTAAATTACCAATTTCACCCCAAAAATGTAAAATCACATTTTTTTTATGAAGAGAATAATATTAAACAGCAAAACCTTTGGGGCAACCAGAGTTTACAAGGTCAAACAGTAAGGCTTGTGCAGCCTGAGGTGGAACTCTGTCATTCCAGGTGGCATACAAATTGGTAACTTGACCTAGGTTGGCTAATGCGTCAGCAACAAAATTAGCTTCCCTCAGAACATGTTTGAAAGCAATGGAACTGAAATTGGCACCAATCCTTCTAATGTCTTGGACAATTTTAATCAGCCTCTACGGTGGACTAATAAGTACTCCATTAACTGCGTCAATAACAAGTTTGGAGTCGCCTTCAACTTCCACCTTTTGGATACCTTTCTCTTTGTTAGCGACATTAACTCTTTGCCTCAATCAAGCCTAATATCTTCCCTAGATCAAGCTCATTCACACTGATATATTCTAAGAATGTATGTTATCAATATAGCATTGATAATAGGATAACAGTTACTAGTATAGCATTGACAATAGGCTAATCTTGTGGATCTTGATTCATATGTAGTAATTGTGCAGTAGGGAATACTCAGCTATATATATGTAAACTTGTAAATCATTCATCAATGAAAATCATCTTCTACATGGTATCAGCCTAGGTTTAGGGTCCTTACCTGTTCTGTCTTCTTTCTCTCCCTTCTGCGTTTTTCCCTTCCTCCTTCAATCATCTTCCTCCCATGGCTGCACCAAATTCCAGCAATACTCCATCTCAAAACACTGCCCAGTTCACCAAGTTAACAGAAACAAATTACTTAACTTGGCTTCGCCAACTCAAGCCTTACCTCAACGGCGCCGAACTCTGGGGCTATGTTGACGGTTCCATTCCCGAACCCTCTCCCACCATCCTAACCCCTGCCATCGATACCGAACCCGCAAAATCTGTTCCCAATCCTGCACACAAGAAATGGTTCACCACCGACCAACAAATCGTCAGCCTTCTCACTACATCTCTCACTGAGAGTGTTGCCCAACTCACCATTGGCTTCGACACGTCCAAAGCCATTTGGGACTGCCTAGCCCGTCACTTCTCACAGCGCTCTGCTGCTAGCGCCTCTAGTCTCAAGCTCCAACTCCTTGAACTTCAAAAAGGCTCCAAAAAGGTTGATGATTACCTCCGGCATGCTAAATCCATTGCAGACTCTTTGGCCTCAATCAATAAACCTGTCTCAGAGGATGATTTGGTTCTTGCAACCCTTCATGGCCTTGGCCCTGACTATCTCATGCTCCGGACGGTGTTAACACAGAGCCCATCTCTTCCCGGTTTCTCTGATCTCCGGGCTCGTATTTTGGCTTTCGACGCCCAGCAATCAGCTCCCATGGCACCCAATTCTGGCTCCAATTCGGCTACGGCGTTGTTCAATCAAAGCCCTTCTAATTTTCGCCGCGACCAGCGGCCTTCTTCCTCTGGCAGCCGGCAGCGAGGACGACATACTCATGGCTCACGACCTCAGCGCACCAATGCGCGTTCTTTCTCTAATGGATATCAGTTTCAAATGCAGCAACAGCCCACTTACCCTCCTTGGACCAGTCGTGCTCCTTTGGCTCAAGGCCTTTTAGGCCCAACACCTAATTGGTGCACCAATTGTCACTCCCATCAGCATGGATTAGCCCAATGCCCTCACCGATTCACCGGGCCCACCCCAGCTCCGCCCTTTGCCGGGGCCCATTTTACCGCTGATCCAAACTGGTATCCGGACATCGGCGCCACACATCACATGACTGCCATGCCTCTGTATAATTCCCAACCTCATACAAGACCACATAATGTTTTCATGGGTAATGGCGATTCCATGCCAATTTCCCATACTGGTAACCTTCCTATTCCATTGGGTTCTTCCACTTTCTCTCTAAATAATGTCTTCCGTGTCCCATCTATTCGTAAAAACCTTCTCTCTGTCGCTCGTTTTACAAAAGATAATCTTGTTTCTTCCTTTTTGCTCCTGATTACTATCAAATATATTGCTTACGTACTGGTTGTTTGTTATTCCAGGGCCCATGTAAGGATGGTCTATATCCGCTTTCCTTCCACTCCGAGTCCAACGTTCCTCAAGCACTCGCCTCTGTTCACTCATCCCTTTGGCATAATCGATTAGGTCATCCCTTCGTCTTCAGTTTTAGCTCGCTTAGGGTCCACCATTGGATCCAAAATTTCGTTTGATTCCTTTTGTACTCATTGCACACTTAGTAAATCCCATAAATTACCTTTTCCATCTAATAATCAATTTGCTTTCTCTCTGTTTGATGTTATTCATAGTGATGTCTGGATGTCCCCTACTTTATCTGTTACTGGATTCAAATATTATGTATTATTTACATATGAATGCTCTCGTTACACCTGGCTTTACCCAATGAGACGGAAAAATGAAGTTCTATCACATTTTAAAACTCTCGTTGCCATGATCAAAAATGTTTTCCATGGGTCTATCAAATACCTTCAGAGTGACAACGGTACTGAATATGTGAACCATGAATTTTCTCATTATTGTGCATCATTGGGCATTCAACAACGCTTTTCATGTCCATATACCCTGGAGCAAAATGGCCTCGCTGAGAGAAAACACCGTCATATTGCCACAATGGCCCGTACTCTACTTCTTACCTCTGGTGTCCCTCACAACCTTTGGGTTGAGGCCGTTTTGACATCTGTGTACATCATCAACCTTCTTCCCACTCCAACTCTCAATTGGGACACTCCACACACACTTCTTTATGGTCAATCTCCCTCATATTCCTCTCTTCGTGTCTTTGGGTGTTCCTGCTTTCCTCACCTTGGTCCCCTTTCCTCTAGTAAATTGTCTAGTCAAAGTGTCGAGTGTGTCTTTCTCGGTTACTCTCCTCATCATAAAGGCTATCGTTGCCTTAATCCAAAAACTGGTCGTGTTTATATTTCGCGTCATGTTTTATTTAACGAGACAAATTTTCCCTATAAGGGTTTACATGTACAATCGTCATCACCTTTCTTTGAGCTTGAATTCATTCCCTTGAATAATTCAAGCCCATCTGCACCTCCGCAGGCCCCCCTGCCGAGCCCACTTCATCTACCATCGGACCCAAGCCCAAATTACTCATCCTCTTCTATTCAACAACAATCATCCTCAACAACTCAATCGGATCCTCTACCGTCCTCTCCTGGTTCTCCTTCCATTGACCCCCCACCTCCACCTTCAGGTGCGGCCTCGCACATTGATGACCACAACCACGACGTAGCAACTCCATCTGCACCGCCCACCATCACTGCTCCGACCACCGCTGCTCCTGCCATTCCATCTCCGCCACCAATCCAACAGTATCACCGCCGCAATCGAGTCGCACCTCCTGTTGCGACTTCTCTGCCACCTCCTTCTGATACCTCTGCACCACCCTCTTCTTTACCAGTCCCGGCTCCTCCACAAGCCCCTGCGCCTCCACCAGTCCTGACACCTCCACCAGTCCTGCCGCCTCCACCAGTCCAGGCACCAACACACTCGATGCGAACCCGCCTCCGAGATGGAATCATTCAGCCTCGTGTTCGTACAAATGGCACTGTAAAGTATCCCATACCCAAAGCTCTTCTTTCTGTTATTGATTCCTTGGAACCCACTTGTTATACTCAGGCTTCCAAACATGCAAATTGGAGAGCTGCCATGATTGATGAAATTAATGCTTTGTTGAAGAACCGCACCTGGTCCCTTGTCCCTCATTCTCCATCTCAGCATGTTGTGGGCTGCAAATGGGTGTTTCAAATCAAAAGAAACTCGGATGGCTCAGTGGAGCGTTACAAGGCGTGCCTTGTAGCCAAAGGATTCCATCAACAACACGGCATCGACTATGGTGAAACCTACAGCCCTGTCATCAAGCCTGCCACCATTAGGACTGTTCTATGTGTTGTTGTGTCTAGGAAGTGGCCTCTTCGTCAACTGGATGTCAAAAATGCATTCCTCCATGGCTACCTTCAAGAAGATGTTTACATGACTCAGCCCCCTGGCTTCGTTGATTCCTCTCGACCATCCTATGTCTGTAAGCTTCACAAGGCCCTTTATGGCCTCAAAAAAGCACCACGTGCTTGGTTTCACCGCATGAGCTCTTTTCTGCTCTCTGCTGGGTTTCGGCTTAGTAAGGCCGACTCCTCTTTATTCATCTATCAACATGGATTGCATACAATTTACTTCTTACTCTATGTTGATGACATAGTGGTTACAGGCAGTAGTGATCGGCTTCTCCAAAGCTTTATTGATGCATTAGGACGTAGCTTTCATATCAAAGATCTCGGTCCTCTTCATTATTTCCTTGGTTTACAGGTCACACCTCATTCCCATGGTCTTCATATCAATCAATTGAAGTATGCTCACGATATTTTGGAGAAACATGATCTATTACACAGTCAACCAGTCAGCACTCCATTGTCAACGAAAGCTGTTCTCACCGCAAATGATGGGGACCTTCTTGACAATCCTAATGTCTTTCGTGAGATGGTTGGTTCCTTGCAGTATCTGACAATCACTCGCCCTGATATTGCCTTTGCGGTCAATTTTGTGTCTCAATTCATGAGCCAACCGTGTTCTCCACATCTGATTGCTGCCAAACGTATCCTCCGTTATGTCAAAGGCACACTTGGCCATGGTCTCACATTCACTACTCAAAGACAACCTGTCCATCTCTCTGCTTACTCTGATGCTGATTGGGCTGGTTGCCCTGAATCACGCCGTTCCACTTCTGGCTATCTCATCTACCTTGGCAGTAACCTTGTCTCCTGGTGCTCCAACAAGCAGCCTACAGTTGCCCGCTCCAGTGCTGAGTCTGAATATCGATCCCTTGCTCATGCCAGCGCCGAGACAACTTGGTTAGGCTTCTTGCTCTATGAACTTGGTGCCCATATTCAGTTCCCAATTATGCTCTATTGTGACAACCTAAGTGCCACTTATATGGCTTCTAATCCGGTCTTCCACGCTCGTACCAAACACATAGAGCTAGATTATCACTTTGTTCGTGAAAAGGTAGCTCTTGGGAGTCATCAAGTTAGGTTTGTTCCTTCCGTTGATCAACCAGCAGACCTACTCACCAAACCGCTCCATAAACAACGCCATCATCTTCTATGTGCCAAACTAGTCTATCCACAGCTGCGTAGTTTGAAGGGGGGTGTTAGCGACATTAACTCTTTGCCTCAATCAAGCCTAATATCTTCCCTAGATCAAGCTCATTCACACTGATATATTCTAAGAATGTATGTTATCAATATAGCATTGATAATAGGATAACAATTACTAGTATAGCATTGACAATAGGCTAATCTTGTGGATCTTGATTCATATGTAGTAATGTGCAGTAGGGAATACTCAGCTATATATATGTAAACTTGTAAATCATTCATCAATGAAAATCATCTTCTACACTCTTTGGCATGAATGAAGCTATTTCGGAGCGTAGTCGCCTCAGCAACAGAAACGGAAGTACTTCCAGTAGGGATAGAGGCTGCGTAAAAAGGCTTACCCACATGGTTTCTAATGATGAAGCCCCCAGCAGCCGAATCTCGATGGACAGAGCCATCAAAGTTTATTTAAACATGATCATGTTTTGGCGGTTCCCATCTGATCGTGGTTGGTGCAGTAATCCTCCTGCTTTTGTTAGTATGCACATTAGCATCTGTGAAACTTTTAATGGTTGTCGCGGAAGCTGCAACGACAGAAGAGGGATGATGAGTAATTCCTCTGAAGATCAGGTCATTTCTTGCTTTCCAAACCTGCCAACAAAGAGTAATTAGTTTTGCAAACAGGTCAGAATGATAAGGTTTTCTGATAAAGCCATCCTCCCAGTTAATCAGGGGATCAATTCCAGCTAGGTTCCAGACCTGCTTTATAAAATCACAGGTACCAAAGAGGTGATTGGCAGTTTCATTGTCAATGCCACATAAAGGGCAAGTATTATCATCAAGCAGACCAAACCCTGTCAGTCTATCTCTAGTTTTAAGTCGTCCCCTAAGTAGGAGCCAGCCAAAGACTTTAAGCTTAGGAGGGATATTGAGTTTCCAAAGCATATTTATTAGATCACTTTGATCATGCTTCTGATGATCGTGTAATTGAAGCCAGGTAGCCGATTTGATTGTGAAGCATCCATTCATAGAAGGTCCCCAGATAAAATTGTCCTTTTGATCATAAACCGGCAAAGGGATACCAAGGATTTGTTTTACAATTGACGAGTCCAGGGAAGCTAGGAGCTTTGGTTTATTCCAGGAGCCATGTAACACATAATTAGCCATAGTCTCGTCTAAGTTGATCAAATGCTTGCGATTTTTCAGGAATAAAATTTAACAAGGGCGTATCAAAGACCCAATTAAGAGTCCAAAACTTTATAGTCTTACCATTACCAACGATCCAACGCATGCCTTTCAAAATGAGGTTTCTTGCATCCAAAATACCCTTCGAGGCCATCCACTCTCCTGTTTCTTTTTTACCTGGAAAAAAGAAGACCGTTTTAGAAATTTTTTTCTAACAATATGAGCCCACCAATTGTCATTATCCTGTAGAACTTTCCAAGCCAGTTTAGCAATTGCAGCATTGTTAAAAAACACTAGAAGGTCTAATGCCAAGCCCCCTAAGAGCCTTTGGCCTACATACTTGATCCCAAGCAATTGGGGGGCACCTTGAATTAGAACCCCAAAAGAACACCTTAACCTGCCTGCCTATCTGGTTCGTTAAGGTCTTGGGGCATTTGAAGCAGGACATCGTGTGGTTGGGCATGCCAGCAAGGTTGGACTGAATCAGTGTTAAGTCTACCTGCTCTTGACAGTGAGGATTTTTTCCAACCTGCTAACTTGTTAGAAATCTTTAAGAGCAACTCCTTAGTATTAACAGGGTTTTTCCAACAAATAACATTATGAATTCCCAGGTACTTGCCAATAGTAGTCTTCTGTTGAATATTGAGAATGTTGACAATATTCCTTTTAAGAGAGGGATTTACCTTAGGAGAGAAGAACCTGGAAAATTTATGGTAGTTTATCTTCTGGTCCGAGGCTGAAGAGAAAAAATTCAGTACTCGAGCAATCTTCCTTGCACTCTTCTTTGTTGCCTTAACAAAAATTAAACAGTCGTCTGCAAACATTAGGTTAGAGATTCTAAATCCTAGAGGAGAAGAAGGCAGACCTACATGGGATTTAGAATTGCAAGCAAGAACAATGTAAAATCACATTTTACTTTTACCCAACAAGTAACAAGAGTGAAACTTAGAAAGAATGAGAAGGAATTTCGTGCTAATTTAGCATCAATCCGCTCGGAGATGCTCGAAGAAATGCGATTGATGAGGACTGCTATGAAGGAGATGCAAGGATCAAAACCTCTCAAATTTGGGTTGATTCCTGTGTCAACTCTCAGTGCAGCTCATGGAACTGAGTCTTCAACCATGTCTATGGCTACTACAGGGCACACCAAAAAGTGGGGGTAGCATCTCTAAACCTAATCCGGTAATGGTCTTGATCTAGGTGATAGTGATGTGATTTTGGGTTATATATGCTAGTGAAATTAGTACTGAGATCGTGACAGGCACTGATTCTATATTATCATCTGGTGCTATGAATCATAAATCTGTTGTCAATGATGTTGCTAGTGATATAGAGCGTCAGCGTAAGGTACACCATGGGAAGTAAACCAAGCCCAAGGTAATTTCCTTTATCACAAGGGTCTGGTCAAACTTTGCGCATGTTCCCCAGAAAGTTAGAATCTGATTACATTAATATTATTATTATGCCATGCCTATTTTGGAGTGTCACAAGGAAATACGTTGGGGTTTGACTCTCTATTGTCCTTTCTGTTTCTTTTACTTTTTCGAATTCTAGCTAGCATGTGTATTTGAGTTTATCGACTAGAAATTGTGAGTTTTAATTAAATAGTAATATTTTCGGTCACGGAAGCTGAATGTCGTGCGGTAAAGGATGGCCCCTTTCATGCCTTGCATACGAGTTTAAATGATTTCTTTGTCACAATACTTTTTAGCGCTGGAAAAGGAACAATCTAGAAAAAACAATCACAGGGAAACTTTTGTGGAATATGGAAAATAAACAATTAATCCAATAAGAGCAGGAAATTCCAATCCAGGTTGGAGACTGAGATCTTGGATCAATCTGATCCCCATGCATGCTTATATAAGTACATGCACAAAATTAACTAAATATCAATTTCTATATCATTATTACTCGAGAGAAAATATTGAGAGATTGAAAGATCAAGATGACGTACTGTGGGGGGTCTGTTTTTTGCAAATGGAAACATGCGACACTATTTATCCTTTGCCAAATCACTTTACTTCAACTTCAAGAAACTACTTGAATACAAGAGAGCAAAAGTGCAGCAGCCAAAGTAGTGATTATGGATGCTGGTACGTAGGAACCACCTGATGAAATCTTGGAGAAAATTGTACAGAATCTGAGGTTAAGTGACCGAATACGATCGAGCATCGTTTGCAAGTCTTGAGTAGTCCCGCACATGAATTCCCCTGGTTAGTACTTCCTCAATCCCCGGATTGCAGGAATGACAAAACTTTATGGCACGTTTACTTACTTGGAATGGAAAATAATCATGAATCGGAGACAACTAGAATGGGAGAAGAAAGGAATCGGTATTGATTCCGGAAGGTTGATTCCTAAACCCATCTCCCCCCTTCGTAATCAAATTCCTGAGTATTCAGGAATCGATTCCTTATAAGGAGGTGGGACCTACACTCATTCTGATTCCATCATGTGTTAGTAAACGCATGAATACATTTACCCGGAATCATTCCGATTCATTTATATGTTAGTAAGCGCATGAATCTTTTTACCCCGTAATCATTCCCTCCCATTCCAAGTAAGTAAATGTGCCCTAAGCTTTTTCAGCCTCTCCGAGGTCAAAGTTGTCGATTTGAAGCTGCCGAAGCCAGTTCAAGGAGGATGGTTTTGTGGGTCTTCCAAAGGTTGGTTGATAATGATCAAGGAACAAGCACTAAACTCTCAGATATTTTTACTCAATCCAATTTCAGGAGCCTTACACCAACTTCCATCCTTGGCAACTATTCCATCTTTTCAAAAGTATATAGAAACAAAAAATTGGAAACTTTACGGCGGCTCCTTTTTCTTTGATCAAGTTGTTTTATCTACCTCAAATATTAATTCAGATCAGTGTGTGGTAGCAGCAACTTTTGATTCTTACGAGGAATTGTGGTTGTGCAGACCTGGAGGCAATTCATGGAGTGTCTTTCGTCCTTTAGATCTTGAACACGACTGTGGCGCGCACGCCCTTGCCAAATTATTATTTTCCAGTGGTAAGCTATACGCCTTGATTGGTGGTGATATTGAGAAAGAAAGGATTGTAGCTCGGACCTTAAGATTTGGAGATCATGCACTGGAACTGATGATGGTCTATGTTGATGTAAATCGTACAGCCGAACTACTAGGGGAGAATGTGGAGACTGAGGAGCACAATGACCACACAGTCTACTTACAATGTCTAATTAGCTCATTCTTCGTAGAATCAACCAACGAAGAAGTCCTACTGATCTATAAAGTGGACGACAAGTTTATAATGGGAAACAATGATGCCGACGAGGATGAGGAAGAGGACATTCTTGAAGGCGTGGATGAAGGCAATGACAGTGAAGAAGAAGACATTCTTGATCAAGACGAGGATGAAGGCAATGACATGGAAGAAGAGGGCAATTATGATGAAGGAGATGATAATGAGAATGATGGGGATGAAGAAGAAGGTGAAGGTCATGATGAATACAACGATTGGGATCAGTCCATGTATGCAAGGACAAGCAGCTTTGATGTATTTAAGATTGACTCCAAGATTGAAGGAAACAATTTTTGTACTAGGGTACAAAGTTTGGGAGACCAAATGGTTTTTTTGGCCAAGCATGGTGCTTTGTCTATCTCTGCAACCGACCTTAAAGAATCCGAAAAGAATTGCATTTATTTTGCAACAAATGGAACAACGACACCTGTAATTTCAAGACCACGTATATCTCATGAGATTGGTGTCTTCTACTTAGATACCGGTAAGATTAAGAAATCTTTTCCAAGCATCAACTTTTCAACTCGGTCTCGAACAAGTTGGTATATTCCAAGTTTATGATTAATTGAAAAGCATTGAGATTTAATATTTCCCTTTTTGTTTTTACTTTCTTTTCAAAATACATATTTTGGTCTCGTTACTTATTAGTTTTGTTCGTTACTCTTGGCAAAATAGCTTGCCTTATTGTTGTCACAACTCAACAACTGATCGTTATGGATACCTCAAAAAGAAAATGAAATTTTGAATTTTCTAGTACTTGAGTTTGTAGTGTTTCTGAGCAGAATGAAAACCAATAGTGGATAAGGAAGAGAAAGTAAAAATATTTGTATTTTGGGAACGAATTTAATCCACATAAACATGTTATATACATTTTGATCACACTAAAAGCTCACTCTTAACAAGTATGCGAGTGTGTGTTTACTATTAGAGTTAAATATATGAGGCTATAGTCTAGAAAGATGTATATGAAAACTAAAACATTAGATAGAGTTTAGACATAACACCACATTTACACCAAAAGAAGACAATTCCCTTATTTGGTAACTTGAAGACTAGAGGGAAAAAAGATTAATGGATGAAATCAGAGGTCTGCAAAAATTTGTACATTCAAATTTTGCCAAGATAGACGTCATTTACAAATTCATAAACCGCACACATGTTCTTTTTTTCGTTCTCAACCTCTTTAGATCCTCGCTCTCCACATGAAAACTTCTATCTCTCTCTCTTCGATCATTTGTGAATCATTGATGAGTTTGAGTGAAATTCTCGTACTTCAAGGATATATATACATAATTCAATTTTGTTACCTGAAAATCCTGGATAATAAAAACCATTCAATAGTGAGATCAAGTCAAACAAACATCCTCCCCACCCCAACCCTAACCATATCAAAGCAGATCCCCAACGGCTGCTTCAAGATCCAACGGCTCCTAAGCCCCCCTTTTACCCTTTTGACTATTCAATTCCATTCCTCCAACGGTCCTCCAACGGTACCCTTTTACCCTTTTCAAATTCAAAAACCTCCTCCCCACCCTTTATAACTCTTCAAACCTAGCCGTTACAGATTTCAATCTCAGATTTCACAAACCCCTTCAATTTCAATTCGTCTTCAATTCAATTTCGTTCCCAATTTCACAAGCGAAAAACCCTAATAATTCATCATGGCCGCGCCGCCGTCGAACAAGTCCCCAATCGCGACCCGAGCGAGCCCTAATTCCCGAAGCTCCGAAATCGCCAACCCCGTCCGGCGAAGCTTCACCGGAAACCCATTCGCCAAGCCTTCAATCGTCGCTAATTCAGGTTCGTCTCGTTGTTTTCCCCCCAAAAACTTTCAAGAAAGTTGCGACCTTTTTCACTTTTAGGGTTTCCGATTCTGATTTCTGTGTTGTTTTTGTGTTGCAGAGACTCCTCCTCCACGGCGGAGCTCCATGGGAAGAGAGACGGTGGTTACTTTTTCGGAGGACAAAGAAAACGGGAAAGATTCGAGTTGGAAACAAATCCGGGTCCGGTCGCCGGCGGCGAAGAATTTCATGTCGCCGACCATCTCCGCCGCCTCAAAGATCAACGCTTCTCCGAGAAAGAAGATCTTGGCCGAGAGGAACGAGCCCGTCCGGACTTCTTCTTCTTCTTCTTCTTCCGAGTTCAAAATCAAAAGCGTGTCCTTTGCTCCGGTACCGGTGGAATATCCCGATCACAAGGAGGAGGTGGGCCCCACAACCCCTAAGCCTCCGAAACCCTTAACTGGGGTTGAAGCAATGGTGGGGCCACTTGAATGCCCTGAACCTGTTTGTGAAAATGCCTCAGAGGAACAACCTGACTGTGTGAATCTTGACCCGAGTTTCAAGATTAGTCCTCCGGCTGCGGCGGCGTTTTCGGATTCGGGTCATCGGGTCATTGCGCCGCTGGATGCTGACCCATCTGCTCCTGCTCCTTATGATCCCAAGACCAATTACCTTTCTCCCAGGCCGCAGTTTCTGCATTACAGGCCAAACCCAAGAGTGGAGTATTATCTGAGTAAGGATGGTGAGGGCAAGAGGCTTGAGGAGAGCTTTGTTTCCGAAAGCTTTTCGGATACTGAGGAAACGCGGTCGGAGTATTCTCCGAAGGAGGTAGAAGATGTTACTTCCCCTGCTGAAGTGGTAAAGGAGGAGGAAGAAGAAGAAGAAGAAGAAGTAAAAGAGGAGGAGGTATCTGTTTCGGAACCAATGCCAATCATCAGTCCCAGCACTAAGTCTATGCCAAAGGAGGAGGAGGCTGTTGAAGTGAAAGAGTCCAGCAAGCCGCGCTTCTTGTGGAGATCAAAGTTCACTGCTTTGATAATGGTTTTGGCAGTTGCGCTTTTCGCTGTTTTGGCTGTTGAAGTGAATATTCAGGTTTGGTCTGCAAGCTCTGTGTCTTTTGTTTCTGAGTTCATTTCCAATATCAGAGGTGCCAAGAATTTGGGCCCATTGCAATATTATAACCTCACCTTGATGGAAGATGCTCGGGTTAATGAGTATTCTGTGTTTGATCAATGTAACAAAGAAATGGAAGAAATGGGTGAGTTTGATGTGTTTGGAAATGTAATGGGAAGTGTGTTTGAGGTTGAAGCTTCGGAAGAAAAGGGTCTGCAAGAGATTGGAGCAGCTGAATATGAAGAACCAATTGATCAGGAGGCTGGTCTGGCAGAGATTGGAGCAGCTGAATATGCAGAACCAATTGGTCAGGAGGCTGAAGTACAACACATTGAACGTTTGGAAGAGAACCAGCCAGAGATTGGAGCCGACACTGTGGTGGAACATGTTGAGCAATTGAATGAACAAGTTGAGAATATTGAAGCCTTGGAAGAAGAAATGAGACCTCCACCGATTGGAGCATCTGAGAACCTCGTTGAAGTACATGCTGATCCAGAATTTGAGGAAATGGCTGAATCAACCAACATGGAAGAGGTTTCACTGGAAAAGAATTCTTATGAAGATGGGGAAGTACTTCAGGCTAGACAGGCTATAACTGAAGAAAATATTGTTGTTGATCATGTACATTCCGAGCCAGAAAGTATTGCAAGCATTAAGGAGGAGATTGTAAGCTCAGAAGTATTGAATCTCACAGCTGAGGGGGCTGACAGTATGGTTTCCATGGTGAGTGTGCTGGGAATTGCTTTCTTGGTTCTCACATTGGTCGGATTCACAGCCATCATCTATATGAAGAAACGAGAGAAATCACCTTCAAATCCTGCAAACTATGCTGTTCAACCATTGGTGACCAAGAAATTAGCTGCAAGTCCCATTGTTCCAATTAGCACTGAGCACACCTACTGTCCTTCTGAAATGAGTAGCTTCCAGACGAGTTCAGGGTACCTCTCAAAAGGACTAAAGGCATCAGATGAAGTAGAAAGCCAGGAGAAGAGGGCCAGGAAGAACAACAGGAGAGACTCCATGGCTTCAATTGACTCCTCAATGGGGTCGCCATCTTATGGGAGTTTTACAACATATGAGAGAATTCCAATTAAGAAGGTAACTATCTATTCATGATTCGCATTGTGCTCATGTTGTTTCTTATGCTGTTTTCATGATCTGCGATTTGTATTTGTGCTTATGTTGTTTCTCATGCTGTTTTCATAATTTGTGATTTTGTGAGTTCTGCAGGGATATGGAGAAGAAGAGATTGTGACTCCTGTTAGGCGCTCGAGCAGAATTACTAGGAAAGTCACTTCTCCTTGATGAATTAGTGCAAGCCATCTATCTCTTTTATCCATCGCACTGCTCTGCACTACTTCATCTGATTCATGAAGGAACCATTGTTTAGTTTGACTGATTGTTATAGTTTGATAACTTGTATTAGGGTTGAATGACAATGTCTACGGTTAGGAGTTTATTAGTACTAATTCAGTAGTTGAATGACATTGTAATCTCCTGCCATTTTCTAATGGTTCCTGTTAGTAATAACAGTCTTGTTTCGTCTTCCACACTTGTCATATTCATTGACTATTGAATTTGCAGATACTGTCCATCAACATTTGATGCATTGAATCTCATTGATGCAATGACAACCTTTAGAAGAATAAAGGCTCTTGAATCTTGATGCTTAGAACGAAACAAACTGAGGGAGACAATCACCATCCAATCAATCTATGATTTGTTTGCATTTCAGTCTTAAAGTTGCTGTATCAGAAATTTCCCAGGTCGATAAATAATCAGTGATGCATGAAAGCAAGTTAAATAAACTTGTTTTTCTTTTTTCCTTGATCTTGGGATCACACAAATTGCGAATAATTGAAATTTGAACAAAATCAACCAGATTTTTATCTCACTTAAAACAAATAAAATCATGGACTAACCTAATTCCGGAAACAATGGCTTCCCTAAGTTTCAGTTTGTTCTGACCAAAAAAAGAATAACAATGGCTTCCCTTTGTTTCAGTTTGTCACTTTCTTATTCTTTTCCAGAAACTGTACTACAAGTCTATCCTTCTCACAAATAATAAGTTTTCCAAAACTGTAGCTATATATAACCCCTGTACTTTCTCCAGTTTCTTCCCTTTCATTTAATGCCAGCTCAGCTCTTCACAACCCAAAAAGTCTTTGCTCT
>LYNE01009832.1:0-15697 GCA_001662545.1 Rosa x damascena | reverse complement strand
AAGAGGTAAATAACTCTTGTATTCTATTAATTTGTGAAAGTTAAAACCTTAAGTTGCTGGATCATTTGATTTTATTAATTTGTATACCTATTTTCTCCAGGTTTATCATCTAGAAGGTGGGATTCTGAAGTACCTTGAGGAAGTTCCAGAGAAAGAGAGCCTGTGGGAGGGAGAGTGCTTTGTCTTTGACAAGAGAGTCTCTGTTGAGCACGGTTTAGTACAAGGAAATCACAAGTTATGCTATGGGTGTAAGCAACCAGTCAGTGATGCTGATATGGAGTCTCCTCAGTGGGAATACGGGGTTTCATGTCCCTATTGTTACTCGTCAAAAACCATCGAAGAAAAGGAAAGGGCAAGAGCTCGACAAAGGCAGTTTGAGACATGGGGTATCATTGGCGGTCCAGACAAGGGCCGTAAACCAGATACTATCAAACAGAGGCCTACTCAACTGTCAAATTCAATTTAGATGGAGACTTCAAAATTGGAATCTTGTGTCAAAAGTTATAATTTCATCAATTAGGGAATCCAAGCATGTGTTTTTGACCTGGAATTTTCGTAGCTGCACTTAGTGATAAGTTGGACTTCGACAACTTATGATTTGGTTCCCCCTATCTGCCTGCATTTGATTCTAAACCATGACAAAGTTGATATGTATGTACACCACTAGGCACCGTTCCTTGTCTTACAACAACACCATCACTTAAACTTCCATGGAATTTCTGCCCTTTATTTTCTTTGTTTCTTTCTTGCCACTTGTGGACTGTATTTTCCTTCACCATAAACCCTACTTATCTATCATACCAATAGCAGGGTCCGTAACTCTACTTGTCATGAAACAAATTTTTTTGTTGGTACATGTGACTCATTCAAGGTGATTTGAATCCTGACTTCTAAGAGCAAGTGCACCCGTAGTCAAGAAAAGGCAAAGTTGAGAAGTCAAGAATTCGACCAGTTAAGTTACTATTCACTGCCACTGGACATAGGTTTGCACCCCTTTTTTTTCTTGCCCGGTCACCACTGTTCACTTTTACTGTTCAGATCTACTGTTCACTGCTTTCCACTGTTCACCGGTGGTTTCACTGTTCATTACTGTATAAATTTACCCAAACCAGCCAACGGTACCTAAACACGTGTAGCTCCTCCTTGACCCCTGCTGCCTTTTAATTCCCGCAAGTGGGCATTACGCAAGTGGACATATTTCGGCGCTACAAGACACGCAAGTGGGCATCACGCAGTCGCTCTCGAACGTCAGCTTCTCCACTGAAGCCCATGATGTCACCCACGTTGCCTTCCTTCCGAGCTGGCAGCCGGCCAAGCTTGGGCAAGAAATATGTCATGGGCTTGCCCATTTTTTTGACTTGGGCAGGGAAAGCCAAACCTTGCCCAGCTATATTTGGTCCGGTGGATGCTCCTTTTTCTCCATACCCAGTCAACACATCATCATTCCCTCATTGTGCCCGGGCAAAGTCATACCGATGGACTTGCTCTAAGAGGGATGTCTTCGACTTTCGACTTTGACTATCTTTGTATCGTGTTGTAGCCCAAATTCTGGTCTATAACCCCAACAAAAAAATCCACAATCCACATCAACAGAATAATCAACGATATTTTTATATTTTTATTTACAGAAATAAAATTCAAGATAAAATCAGAAAAATGAATAATATAATAATCTCATAAAGAAAAAATGTGGAGTAAGGTTGGTCGAGTAACCTGGCATGAAACTTTCATATTTAGCGATTCAAGTATCAACTTTCATTAGTTTGTAGTCAATAGGTTTGAGAGAGACCTTTAAATTCATGCACCTATGGCGAAAAATTAGTCTGATTTTATTGCGATATCCTTGTAGACCTCGATCTGAATATTATTATTATTGAGTGAGTCTATAATTAACTCAGTAACGTAATCGAGGCTGCTGGTAACCTCATACCCGATTAGAAAAGTGTGGGGAATCATGTTAGTGGGGTCCACAACTTCACAAAATAAACGGTAGAAGATTAGTGCTTATTTTTACTACAGTAGACCTGACCGCAGTGGAAAGTTCTGGGTAAGAAGGTTTATATGTTACACACATCGAGCTTTCTGACATAGACTGATTTGACATTTTGTGCTGAACCGGAAAAACAAAGATCCGATCATTAATTGGGGGAATTAGGGTTAGGGTTGAGAAATTGAAATCGGAGATGGCCGGTGAAGTGGGTATGTTCAAGTTCCTGAAGCCCAAGAGTCGTCCTCACCCCGTGGATATCCAAGCCGCTGCCTTGTGGGGTGTCGCCGCCGGCACCACCGCTCTTTGGGTCGTCCAGGTCAGTAAAGCTCTCATCTTTTTGCCAATTTTAGATCTGTAACTTTTTGGGTTTTCGTTTTTGAATTAGATGGAACATTTATTGGGCTTAGATGTGATTAAAGTATGTATCTTTTTGGCCATGTTGGATTGATTTTGATGATAACGCTAGGATTGAGGTGCAGATTTTGGGGGTGTTTTATGGGATTGTGAATTTTTTGTGGTTGGTTTTTTGGTTTTATTAGGGTTGCAATTGATTCTGAGATAAGGTAAGCTCTAGTTATAATCTGTATTGAACTATTGTAGCTTGAGTTTTAAGTGTGGTTCAGGGCTTTCAGGCTGTGATTCACTTGTTTTTCTAGTTGAGTAGTTTTTCTGTTGCTGAGACTTTGATTGGCTTTATGGTTATTTTGGGTAACTGTTTCTCATAAGAGTTAGATGATGAATGTCACCAATGAGGCTTGTATCCTCTTGCTATTAGGGCCTCTGTTGAGGGATGAATGGAACTGGATAATTGGATTCTCTTCATCCATATCCCACATCGATAGTCGGATAGAGCAGGTTGCTGCATTGGTTTACTGGCTGGCAAAGGAGCTCATACTGTTGTTTTTTTAGTAAATGAATCTTCCTTTGTGGATAGGAACATATATAAGAGTTGAATAGGGGCTGATTTGTGATCGCTATATGAAATCTGATTTGTGATCGCTATATGAAATCTGAGTGCAGTTGTAGGTTGAATGGTTCAAATTGAGAACTAAAGATGTTTTGGATGTTATGGAATAAAAAATTGTCATTTTGGGGTGTTTCTTGTCGTAGAAGATGTAATGGTGACCTGTTCAGCAGCGGTTCTTGGGCAACCAAAACAGCTTCTAGATATGTTAGTAGATTTTGACTTGTCTTTTAACTTTTGATTGATGGCTACTTCTTCTATGAGTTGCTTTTAGATAAATATTCCCATCTTAGCTTGATGTTCAATAAGCTATTTAGGCTGCTCACAATAAGCTATTTAGGCTGCTCAACTAGTCAATGTTATTGAATTGCAACCTTGTTTATAGTTTCACACACACAAAAGTTTATAGATACATGTGTGCTTCATTTATGGAGAACTTGGGGGGAATTTATGTTGACAATGCCACAAAGTTTTTAATATTAAAACTCCCCTGACTCTGCTATTTCGGCAGTTGTTCTGATGGTGTTTTACACTTTCACAGAATTCATGTGTATATGTATATCAATGTTACTTTACCTTCTGAAGACAATAATCTAATAACAGAGTCTGATATCTTGTAATTCTACGAATCTTTTGCAGCCATTCAACTGGATACAGAAGACCTTTTTCGAGACTCCAGAACCAGAAAAGTGAAGTAATGTGAAGCGTTATGGTCAAACTTTTTGGTTCTGTTTGTGGTATAAGATTGCCACCGCAATACTCTTTTTTATGAGACTACATTTTCAGAGTTCATGGGAATAATTATGTATTTTTGTACTGGTATTTGCGGTTAATCACATACCATGATGGCCTTTCTTTGAACTAATTCCTGAGTACTGCTTCTGCCACTCATTCAGTTTACTTGCTCAATCTATGTTTGTGGGTATTTCATCATTACATCTTCTCCTGTTCCAATGTTGACAAGGGAATTAAACTTATGAACCCCTCTCTCTTTCACCTTTCTAAGTAAGAGAAGGCGTATGTGTGCCCTTTTCGGCTGCTCGACCATAAAGTCCCTCCATAGCCATTCGATTCTGTAATCAAATTCCACATCTTGATATTTTCGCTTCTTTTGACATAAAAGGTTTCAAAACTTATTGATGCACGCGGTTTCTTTCCCCTGGCTCTACAAATTTTGTGTTTGGATACAGTTAAGTGGCAACAAGAACTCAAAGAATGTACAAATGGTAATACATTATCCTTAACCAGAACTCATAAGGTAAACGTAAAATTTGTTCTTTTGTTCAGAACGGGTAAAATCCAAAGCGGTTGGTTGAGCGGCCTAGTATGGAATATGCTGATCGAAACCGTACTGAACGTACATTCCAAGAAGGTGATTGGGTTTTTCTTAAGCTCCATCCTTACTGGTAGAAGTCCTTGGTGAAACGACCCACACACAAACTCTCTCCCCGTTTTTACGGGCCATTCCAGATTGCAGACAAAGTTGGCACTGTTGCTTATTGCCTCTTGCTGCCACTAAACTCCAAACTCTACCCAGTTTTTCATGTTTCGTTGCTCAAGAAACGAGTTGGAGAGGGCATTCCTACTTCCACTACTCTTCCACAGTTTGATGCACATGGTGAAATTAATTGGAGGCCTCTTACGGTGCTTGACATGGGAGTTCGTCGCAAGAAGAAGCATAACATCACCACTTGGCTAGTGCAATGGGAAGGCATGCCAATCGAAGATGCTACGTGGGAAGATGCTCGGGCCATTGCTGCAAGGTTCCCTGCATTTTGCATCTGAGGACAGGCTAGACA
This sequence comes from Rosa x damascena, assembly GCA_001662545.1. Taxonomy (NCBI): domain Eukaryota; kingdom Viridiplantae; phylum Streptophyta; class Magnoliopsida; order Rosales; family Rosaceae; genus Rosa; species Rosa x damascena. The sequence goes on along the minus strand of LYNE01009832.1, from coordinate 10,944 downwards.
GATTACTCTCTGCACCCATCTAGTCTAGCCTTTTGCCCACTTAGTTGGCCCAACACTTGGTTGTGGTCCATGACCCATGTTACAGTCTTGTACACATTCTCCTAGTTTATATGTTGTACTGAAGACTAATTATGGTCATGTTTTGAATGATGAATGAATCTCAGTTTTCCTTCTTTCAATTTGCTATTTCTTGTGTGAACTCAATAGAATCTCATGTCTAGTGTTTGAGTCTCAACTCTGACTAATTTGTGAGCAGCAAGTTTGAGGGGTTTTCGAGTTCGTCGTCCTACAGTAGGGGATTAGTTTGGCTTTGTCGGGATACTCTCGTTGGACTTCGATTTGAATTCTAAGTGAGAGTGTTACTAACTCGCTAATATAACCCCACCTTACCTCGTCCAAAAATAGTTCAATGTAAAAGAGTAAGAAACGGTAAAAGTAAAAACAGAGTAAAGGGCGGTAAAAGTAAAACAGATAAAAAAAACGAATGAAGTGTGCACACCAACCCCTGACAACAAGAAAAAGTGTCAATCTGTCTTTAGATCGGTAGTTGGAAAAGGAAGGCGCGTAAAGCCACGCGCGAAATCCAAGACACCAAAGGGAAAGCAAACCAAAGCACACCCCCAAAATCCGAAACCCTAATAGAAATACAATACAAGAAATACAAAGACCTTGTCTTTCTCCTCCTCCTCCTGTGTGTGTGATGATGCTGTCCTCAAGTACACGTGCGCCCACACCAGCCGTGTGATCTCCGACGAGACTCGGATAAATTAGTCCAAAAGCCCTATTTTATCGCTACCAGAAAATTTAGGAAAATTTATCGGAGCTTGGCTGACAGAGTCTCCCCTTTCTCTCTACTACTCGTATTTTAACTCCGCCGATCTCTCTCCGGTGGGGTTTCCGGCCCCCCATCTGCCTTCAATTTTGTGATTTAAGGGTTGGTGTTTCTGGGTGTGGATTCGATTTGGGAAAATTGGAGGCGATGGAGAAGGAGCTGTTGGAGGTGTTTGAAGATGTGACGAAAGCGGCCGACGACGCGAAATCGTGCGACGGTGGCGCCGAGGAAAGTCTCTGTCTTGAGGCCTTGGACCGCCTTAATAATTTTCCCGTCTCTTATCAGCTTCTCGTCTCAACCCAAGTAAGATTTTTCTTTTGGCTTTATTTTTTTTAAATTTTTTTTCTCTTCGTTGTTAGCATTGGTATTGGTTTAAGGGATGTGTGTTTCGATTTTGCGCAATTTTGATGTGTGAAAGAGTTTGTTACTGTAGGACTAGAAATTGGATCTGGGAATTTTTTTTGTTTGTTATTTTGTGGTTTTTGGATTAGAAATCACAATTTCATTACCAGGAGCTGGATTTTAGTGTTCTGATTGGTTTTTGAATTCATTGTTACCTGGTAGTTTTTTGTGTTGCTGACCTTGTTGGCTAACACTGTATGCAATATTAGTATTTTTGAGAGCCATATTGAGAGAATTTGGATTGAAATTGAAGTTCTCTATCAAGATGATACCTTTTTTGCCTGGAAAGAAACCCTTTTGTGTTTTGTTTTTCTGTTAAGTTGGGTCTTTCGCCTCATTGGAACAAATGTGTACTTTAGGATTTGAGTTGTATAAAACATTGCACTTTTCTTATGTGGGTGATGAATGTGATTGGCTGGTAGTGTTTCATTGTTGAAAAGTAGATGTCGAATTTAGTATACTGAAACTATCTTGACTTGCTTTCTTGAAAAATAGGATCTGAGTGTTGTTCTGAGCTTTGAATATCGATTTTTCAGGTTGGGAAGCGTCTTAAGAATCTCACAAAACATCCTAGAAAGAAAATCCAGACTTTTGCGCTTAGCCTGATGGAATCATGGAAGCAAATTGTCATTGAGGAAACATCAAAAAACGATGTGAAGAATGGCAGGTATGAAAGAAAAGATTCGCTAAAGCGTGAGTCAAATCCCAATAGTCCCAGGCCTCAGAAGATTCAGAAAACTGCTGCTGTGAAGGTTGAGAAGGTCCCCAAGGCTGAACAGGGTGACATTAAGAAGGTTGATCGTGATGTTAAACCAAGCTCAGAGAAAGCATATAGTTCTGAAAGTGGGACAACGGATAGTAAGGTTGAAAATCATAATGTTGTCAAGATTGAGAAAGCTCCCTCGGCGGATAATGTCAAGGTTGAAAAAGTAGCCAGAGAAGTGAAGAAACCTGTTTCTGGTCCCCCAAAGTTGACATCTATACCAAAGTCTAATGATCAGGCAAGGGACAGAGTAAGGGGAATGCTGCATGAGGCTTTGTCCAAGGTTTCCCAGGAGTCTGAGGCTAATGAAAGATTTGTGGATTCAGTGAATGCATGCGACCCTATTAGAGTTGCTGTTACAGTGGAGTCTGTGCTATTTGAGAACTGGGGTGGTTCCAATGGGTCCCAGAAGGCTAAGTACCGATCACTAATTTTTAACCTAAAGGACCAAAAGAACCCAGATTTTCGCAGAAAAGTTCTTCTTGGAGATGTCAAGGCAGAGAGGCTTGTAGACATGGCCACAGCTGAAATGGCAAGTGATGAGAGGCAATCAGAGAATAAAAAGCTCGAAGAAAAGGCATTGTTTGAGTGTGAGCGTGGACTTGCACAAATGGCTTCAACTGATCAATTCAAATGTGGTCGATGTGGGAAACGCAAGACCACCTACTACCAGATGCAGACGCGGAGTGCCGATGAACCTATGACAACATATGTAACATGTGTAAACTGCAATAACCGCTGGAAGTTCTGTTAGAGTGAGTCTTGTAGGAGCTCTGGCCATTTGTTGCCAATTGACTTCACAAGTTAAAGAGTGTAAAGCTTCTTTCTCACTCTGGTTGTGCACTAGCTTTAGGGCAGTCTAGAATGGGAAGTTTCCCAATTCAGTATTGTCATATGTAGGATTTTTTTTTTATAATTTTTTATCTGTGTTTTGTTATTCTTCTAGTCTTGTTAGGCATAATTTGTTTGGACAACTTTAATGAATTGTTGAAGCGTTTATTTCATAGTCCATTGCCATATTCTCGTGTTTATGTGGATGTTGTTTCGGGGATTGTGACCTGATCATCAACCCTGGAATTTTTTTTCAGTTGATGATGGATCTTTAGATGGAGGTGATGCTATTAGTGTTGTCAGTAAACAAAGGAGGTAGGTTCTTTAACTTATCACTTTCTTGCAAATCAATTCCATTACTGATTATAATAATTCCAAACTCAGAGAAAAAGAACATCTTTGATTTATTGGATAGGATCATACATCAGAAATATTGTGTTACAATTGCTTGAGACTTGTATATTACTCATTACTAGCACTCTCTCTAAGAGCCTGGAAAACTCTTGCACTTTTGTAGAAGATTTGAGCCCTCCTGTTGTAGTCGTTTGGTTCTTTGCCTTCGTCTTCACCCATAATTGCTTCCCTTTCCAAACACTCCAACAGCTCCACGGCTCCTCCTCTGCCTTCTCCACACTTGTCTTTCAGCCTTCCTACTCCCAACCACTCAGCTTCTTCTTCCGGTCGCATCTCAGCCTCCAGTTCTCTTTCTATCTCGCCTGCCATCCCTGTTGAACAACCCTTGTTTGCGCATCCTACTACCACAGCTGATCTCCTATGGTCATGCACTCGTTGCTGCATTAAGCTCGATGCCGGAGTTCTCAATCCCCAACTGGTCCTCGATTCATTCCGACGAGGGCTGATTTGGCATGGTAGAGTTGAAGGGCGTTTGGTTTTGCATATGGGGTTAGAATAGCACAAGTATTGTGCATTCTTGTGACACACAGAAAATTCCATGGTTATGGTTTGTATTGGTGGATGCATCCCTTATACCCTATAAATAAGGTTTTTCATGATGAAGATGACACTGTCCTGGATGCTCCACGTGTCCATCTCTGACACGCGACAGTGGAGGAAGGAACGTGTAGACTACCAAAGTAGGTTCAAGAGTGCACGCGTCTCTAAACTAGGTTATCACGTCACCACCAGTTCTTGCTTGTCATAGTTGAATATTCTTTCCGTCCATAGATTCCTGGTTTAGATTCAAGAATCCTAGTATGAACATCGGAAGCAACTGCTTTTGTCTGGTCTCAGAATTTCATCTACATGATATGATATTAAATTTTCATGAAGAATGAACAGAGATACCATGGAGATGTAGCACAGTAACAATAATCAAAACACGTTCTTAACCAAATTACTGCCCGGTCTCACAAAGCATAATGAATCCGTTGTTCACAATCATCGGAATTCAGGATGTGGCCGCATCCATAACCTCAGCTAATAAGAATGATGGCCCGGATCACTTTCGAGCTTCAACAGCAACTAAGCCTAGTGAAAGCCTCACAAGGAGGTATATATCTCTCTATCTTCATGTCCTGGTTTTTTAGTATGATCTATTGTGCTCATGCAAAGAATGGGAGGATATGGCTGTTATTTTGTTGTTGTTGTTATCACTAATGCTTGTGGTGCTCCTCCAATTTGGGCATTTTCTTGCCGATTTTATGTATCTGCATATTAGGCTGGATGAGCTTCAGGTGTTGTGTTAATGTCAATATCTATGGGTATGATTTGATTAGTCTTCAGTGTGCATGGCTCTTTGTTATAAGCTGAACTTGTATAGATATTTTCGTGTTGAGAACAATTTCTGAATTACTCCACCTATGAAATCTTTTAAAATAACTTGCTCTGTGCATTTATCAATAGGTTTGGTAGTTTTCATTTTTGTGCTCTGCTTGGTTAGCTTTCTCCTTGCTTCGAAATTTCCTCATTACCTACTTACACAGTACTGTTTTGGAGGACCAAAGAGATGAATATTGGGGATAAGGATTTCTGTGAAGAAGAAAGAAATCATGGGCCATTAACATCAATCAGTAAAGAAGATGTGAACACATATGAGAAACTCATTGCTTCAGCATGGTGCTTAGAGTCAAAAGGTGCCCATCCTATTTGTAAATATCAAAAGTAAAAAAGCACGGTGTCAGGTCACTGTCCCTCCTTAATGACTGTGCGGAACAAGTGGCCTTGTCTTGACTTGCTTGACCTTAATGTAGTGTACTCATGAACAACCATTCAATGTCTTTGTCACCATTGCTCTTTGATCTGGTGTAGATGGCTGCTTCTTCATCTCTGTCATCTGGTGGCCGTTGGAACTATGATGTGTTCCTCAGTTTTAGAGGTCAGGACACTCGCAAGATCTTTGTAGGCCATCTCCACAAAGCTCTTGATCAGAAAGCAATCAACGCATTCATAGACTCTGAAGATCTCTGCAAAGGCAACGACCTTTCAGAGTTGCTCAGGGCTATTGAAGACTCTAAGCTTTCTATCATAGTTTTCTCCCAAAACTATGCTTCTTCCACATGGTGCTTGAAAGAACTGGTTAAGATACTTGAAAGCGTGGCAACGAAGAAGGAGTCGGTAGTACCCATTTTCTATGAAGTAGATCCATCTGATATCCGCAAACTGAAGGGGAGCTTTGCCGAGGCTTTTGCGAAACATGAGCAGGATTTTAATGCCGACATGGAAGAGCTGAAAAGGTGGAAGATTGCTCTAACTGAAGCCAGCAATTTATCTGGCTGGGATTCACGAAATTACAAGTAATGCTTCTTCACACTCTTTTCTATTTTGAGTTTTTTTTTTATTATTTTAATTATTGGGATATTTGTTCAAGCTTTAATTAGTTGGTTAATCACTTAATCCTTTGTTCATGACTAAAATAAAGAAAAAACTTAAATGGAAAAGCTTTGACATAAAAGCCACCTAAGTTTTCGTTGTTTTTCATTGAGCAGACTATTGATTGACAAGTCCTTACTAATTTGTATTTGTATTTTTCGGTAAATGGAGTAATTTGAAACGAACTGTAGGTTAACTTTACCTCAAACTGACTTTCAACAGTTTGAAATGTAGTTAACTAGTCTGCAATCACCATATTCATTTCTTTCTAGTTTCTAGTGAGCCACTGAGCCCTACATGTGAACTCGGTAATAATTAATAACAATAAAAAATTAGAAAATATAAGTAAATGAAAGATGAAGTGGGAGAGCATCTATAGTATATTAAGAGATTGGTCTTGTTACATTTGTTTAATGTCACTAAGCATATTTATATATAGCAACTGTAATGACATTCGGTCTTGCTGTTACTCTTTACAATATTGTTCGTCAAATATGGCAGGGATGATGCTAAGTTTATTGAAAAAATTGTGGAAGATATTTCCGAAAAATTGGTCCACGTCTCCTCCAATAAAGTCAATGACTTGGTTGGAATGGATTCCCACATAGAAAAAATGTTTTCACTATTGTGTCTTGGTGAGGATGATGTTCGTGTTGTTGGAGTTTGCGGAATGCCTGGTATAGGAAAAACAACCATTGCTAGAGCTGTTTATGACGAAATTGTTTGTCAATTTGAACACTATTGCTTTCTTGAAAATGTGAAGGACAGTTTCAAGAATGGTGCAATACACATGCAGGAAGAACTTCTATCTAGAATCTTTGAGAAAAGAGTGCGCTGTCTAGGCACTTTGAGTAGAGGATCCAAGATGAGAATGGAAAGGCTGAGTAAGAAAAAAGTTCTGCTTGTTCTTGATGATGTAGAAGACTTTGCACAAATTGAAGCGTTACTTGGAAACCCGCATTCATTTGGTAGTGGAAGTAGAATCATTATAACCACTAGAGATATACAATCACTAAGTGGAGTTGATGCGAGATATAGTCCCATGTTTCTAAGTGATGATGAAGTTCTTGAGCTCTTTATGCAGTATGCCTTCAGAACAAACCGACCTACAAGAGAGTATGATCCTCTCTCAAGGCGTGCCATAGAATATGCTCAAGGTCTGCCTCTAGCACTCAAAGTTTTGGGAGCTTTTCTTGACAACAAAAGTTTACGTGAGTGGGAAGATGAGCTAGAGAAAATAAAGGAAATCCCACATATAGTAATTCACGGTGTGCTCAGAACAAGTTTTGATGGCCTGGATCCTTCACAGAAGGACATATTCCTAGATATTGCATGCTTCTTTAGAGGAATGGACAAAGGCTATGTAACCAAAATTCTGGAAAGTTGTGGCTTCTATCCCCATAGTGGATTGAGAGTGCTGATTGATAGAGCTCTTGTAACTGTTTCAGATGACAATAGACTGGAAATGCATGATTTAATCAAGGATATGGGTTGGGAGATTGTCCGCCGACAATCTATTACAGAGCCTGGGAAGCGCAGTAGGTTGTGGATTTATAAAGATGTTGCTCGTGTATTAACTCAAAACAAGGTGAGATATACAGTTGTAACCTCTACTCTTTGTGAAGGTTATGGTTATTTCACCGACTTAATTTTCACTTTTGCCTTTCCAGGCTACAGATGCAGTTGAATGCATAATGCTAGACTTGTCGAAGTCAAAAGACGTCTACATAGATGCTGAAGCTTTTGATAGAATGACGAAACTAAGACTGCTCAGAATCGGTTATAACTACTCCATAGACTTGAATGTGAAAGATTTTCAATCGCAGCAGTTACACCATCCAAGAGGAGAGTGTAAACAACATGTGAGTGGGGATATAAAGTTTCTTTCTCATGAATTGAGGTATCTCATGTGGTATGGATGCCCCCTGAAGTCTTTGCCGTCCAATTTTCACCCGAAGAATCTTGTTGACCTTGACATGCGTTGTAGCCGTATTGAACAACTTTGGGTAGAAATCAAGGTACAATAATTGTTTCAATATCTTTTAAATGGTAATTACATTCCAGATGTCTTATATATGATTATTATTGAATATGTTTCCGTGGTTGTTCTAACATGCAGCCTTTCAAAAAGTTGAAATTCATCAATTTGAGTCATTCTCATTACCTTACCACAACTCCGGACTTCGGTGAAGCAACAAATGTGGAAACGCTAGTTCTTGAAGGTTGTTCCAGTTTAGTTGATGTTAATTCATCCATTTTAGCTCTTCAGAACCTTGTTTTCTTGTGCCTAAGAGGATGCAAAGAACTTAAGAATCTTCCAAGCAGCATTTGTTTGAAGTCTCTTAAAACCCTTGATGTTTCTGGCTGCTCAAGTCTTGTAAAGTTTCCAGAGATTTCCGGAATTATGGAGGACCTATCAGAAATTTATCTAAATGAGACTGCAATTGAAGAATTGCCCTCATCAATTGAGCGACTTCAGGGGCTTGTGTTATTACATTTGAGAAACTGTAGAAGCCTTGTCCGTCTTCCAGACAATGTATGTAATTTGGTACGTCCTAAAGATCTCACTCTCTCTGGGTGCCCAAAGCTTTATCATTTGCCTGAGAACTTGGGGAATTTAGAATCCTTGATGTGCCTTGAAGTAGAAGGAAGTGGTATAAGAGAACTCCCAGTTTCTATTTTACGCTTGAAAAGGCTGAAATCATTATCATGTGGTGGATGTAATGAAATGAAGATCCCCTTTTCATCATGGTCGTCATCAATTGAAGAATATTGTCATTACTCTGGTCTGCTACATCTTGATTTAAGTGACAGTAATCTGTGTGAATTATCGGATAGTATTGCTCAATTGTGCTCATTGAAAACCTTAGAGCTGCGCGGAACCAACTTGGAGAGCTTACCTGCAACGATGAATCAACTTCGCTGTTCGACACGTCTTGAATTGGAAGCCTGCAAGAGACTGAAATCAATACCAGAGCTTCCATCAAGGATAAATTATATAGATGCTCATGACTGCAGCGCTTTGGAAACCGTTGCAATACCAAATACTAAGTGCTCTATGAATCTTTGCTTCACATTTTCTAATTGCCTCCAACTGGTACAAACGAATCTATTCAGAGATGTTGTGGAAACTCATTCTCATTACCAGGTTCCAATCTTCCACTCAAAAACACTCCCATTGACTCATATAGTACAAACACAATGTTAAACAAGTTAACCATTTCTTGTTTCCTTCTTTCAGGGTAATAATCAACGCCCGCTTTCCTTTAATATGTCTCTTCCCGGAAGTGAAATTCCTGATTGGTTCAATTATCAATGTAAGGGATTCTCACTAACTGTACAGCTACCCCCAAATTGGTTAGACAGTAAGTTTTTGGGGTTCGCTATATGTGCTGTTAGTGACTTCAAGGGTTCTCAGAATGATGCATCTGATCTAATCGCTCTATGTCATTGTGGCTTCAAAGGAAATCATGGTCAGTACAGGTTCAGTTTTACTTTGCTTGATTGGGGTTTCACAACTGACAGAATCCTCGAGTCAGATCATATGTTCATGGCATATGTGCCATGGTCTGAATATCGCTTCATTGAAAAGGGAAAGCCGGTCAATGAACGGTATTTCACTGAGGCCACATTTGAGATTGTAGTAGAAAATAGAGTTGAAAGACATGGTTTCGGGACAGTAATAACCCGCCATTGCATCACAAGTTGCGGAGTTCGTTTCTTTCATGGTGATTTCATGGATTACATGGAAGAGCAAATTCTAACCATCAGCGAAACCAAATCTCATCATGACAGCTGTGACATCTTTTCGGTTAGTAGGAAAGGAAAAGAGGGGGTTGGGGTGCGGTTGGAGGAGTCTCCAGCGGACCGTAGCTCTGCTGGTGAGAGCAAGAAGAGGCCGGGTTCAGAGGATCAGAGGGGTTCCTACAAGCAAAGGTCAGTTAGTAGTTACTCTGTCACTATCACTGATTATAGATCCTGGCCAACTATATTCGATCGTTTGAATGCTTGGCTGTTTGTTTTGTGTTCGTGATTTGCAGAAAGAGTCCAGAGTCATGGACAGTGGTTTCAACCACATTTGATGATGGTCAGTCTTGGAGGAAATATGGGCAGAAGGATATCCTCGGTGCTTCATATCCAAGGTTTCTGCTTTCTTCGTATTTATAGTGACATATTACTTGGTAGTCCATTTAGGTTTATGATTTTGTTCAGAAAAATATTTTATGATAATGAAGTAAAACAAGCATCTGACAATATCCAAATTCGTTTTGGTTGCCAGGTGTTACTACAGATGTACCCACAGGAACACTCAAAATTGCTGGGCAACCAAACAAGTCCAACGAGTCGATGACAAGCCAAATGAGTTCGCAATTACATACAGAGGAAACCACACGTGCATAAACATGATCAGGGGTCCACAGATGATTATGGGAGCCTCCGATCCTCCTACTTGGCCGGCCCCAATTTGCAGTAAGAAAGAACATCATGGCGATCATGGTGATCATCTCTCTAGCTCACCGTCCATGATTCCTTTTGTTCCGGAGAAGAGTGCAAGGAGGGGACGACGGCGAGTGGTCTGATGGACAACTTCTTTAACGATACTAGTGATATTTGGACGGATTTTGCGTTCCAGGATTTAGGGAATGAACAGTCACCATAAAGTCGCCGACCGATTTGCCGATGGGTTTGACATTGATTGATAATTTCAGTTTAACATTTGGAGTTTAATGATCAAACAAGTAAAGCATAAAGCAAATAACAAATAAAAGATAATAACAATAAAACTGAAATCTTGAATGACTGAAAATTATTAACTATTGTTTGAAAGAAAACAAAGAGAACAACTCAAAATCGATACTAGGCTACAAGAAAAGTAAAGTAACGGAGATTGTAACTAGCAGAGCTAATAAATTAAGGAAACATATGAAAATTCTACCTAAGCAAAAGGTAAGACGAAAATAAGAAAAGCTTGATGGCTTGAGTTTCTGGAGTTGTGTGTGTGTCTTGATCTGTCGATTGCTTCTATTTATATATTGACTGCTTTGTGACTAGAACTGATCTCTTGGCTCTTTGAAGTTGAGTGGAATTCGGCCTCCTAAAATGGCTAGTATTGGTTTCAGTGATGTACCGATCGAACTCTGTTTTTGTTTTATCTTTTGGTGTTCAATCCATTGTTCCAAGTTTCATGGAATAGGGAGCGGAGGTTTTGCAGAAGTTTCATGTAATTTACGGCTGAGAATAAAACTCCGAGGATAACCAAGATCAACTAACAGCCAAGGAGAGGATC
>LYNE01009828.1:0-11544 GCA_001662545.1 Rosa x damascena | reverse complement strand
TCATCCTTATCCTTTTATCATCAAACCCATGAAAGCATCACACCCTTAAAACCAATCGAAGAACTTGTACCATCACAGAAGCAATCAAATTCATATGGGTAAGAAGACGAGAGGGGAGAACGTAACGAAGCGAGCCTAATTGAAGCTCCAACCTCCAAGCTCCAGTTGAATCGAAGAAGAGGAGAAGAGAAGAACAAGTCTGATTGATCTGTAGTCTGTGACTTGCGAAGAAGAGGAGAAGAGAGAAGTGAACGACCAAGCGGCATATCCGGTTTATTTACATACTACGTCTCCGCAAAGGATACGGACGTATCCAAACCGTATCCAATCTGGGTCCGCGTATCCGAGCGTATCCAAGCCGTATCGTACCCGTATCCCGGATCGATACGGGATACGAGGCCAAATTGCCGTATCCGTGCATCATACAAGTGACCTATCCTCTTTCAAGATTTGTTCAGCGGCTTCCCAGTCGCCCTTTAGTGCATGCTTATAGAGGGCAACACAAGTCTTGAGGTATTTTTCTCCTGTATAGGATTCATCAGAAGGGGATTAATTAAGTTACTTATCTGAAGAATATACATATAACTGAACATACATTAAATTTAGATGGGTAGAATTATGGAAAAGTTTGCATATGTCAATAAAAAAGACCAGCTAGCTAGGTCTTTGCTGAGACTAGTGAATAAAGCTTGTAAACCACTTATAATTAATTTGTATTTTTTGTGTGGCAATTATCGTATTAATACATTTACGTAGCAATTAAGAAATTAATTTTACAGTGCTTAGATGAAGCTCACTGAATAATGTGAATGTAAAAGAGATTAGAGATGGCATGTACTATTTTTATGTTCTAGTAGATGAGGTGAAGGTCTGTTTGGTTGAGCCGCATCAGCCAAAATGTCGATGGCAGTGAATTTTGTAGATTGGTTGTCTATCCCAGTTACTGAATTGCCACGAGCCGTGGTTAATTGAATTCCAGTCGGTGCTACATGTTCTGCTTGTGGGATATAGACATGGTTCCAGATTGAACAAATGGTATAGACACGCAAGCATGCACCCCTGCAAAAGAAAAATAAAATAACAGATATAATAAGTAAATTGATAAGGGGTAAAATATTGCAGGTGCACCTAGCTTATGAACAAATATTGAGAGAGAGAGAGAGAGAGAGTGGTGCTAACTCTTCTCTAGCAAGTTCACTCGTGCTTGGTGTGGAAACGGGAAAAGCATAATATATAGGGGCCTGGTCTGACTACCGCAAGTGTTAATTTAGATGCAGTAAAAAGTATACGGAGCATATGCATGTGTGCGTATATTATATATGTATGGTTAAAGCCAGAAAATCTGCACTTCTGCAGATGGCATGCGGATAGGCTATAGTGGCTAGTTTTGGAAGCTATTCGATCATAGTCGGAAACCCTAGGACAGGAAAACAAGAAAGAGGTAATTATATTCTCATGAGATTCACTAGATCCCCACAGCCATGGATAAAGAAGTCCTTGGGGGCTGGACTAAGTGTGTGTAAGAGAAAGTCCATCAGTTGAGGGTGGCTGATCAATACTATTCACTACATTTTGCCTTTCATTTCCACCATCTAGGTTAGCTGGTCAGATACTATTCACAAAAGTCACCCTGGATCAATTTCTTGACCTGCCAACTGACATTCGGTGACCTTTTGTGAATAATATTTGACCAACCAACCTAGATGGTGGAAATGAAAGGCAAAAAGCAGTGAACAGTGTTGACCTGCCAACCTCATTGAGTGGACTTGCTCTAATAATATCTCTCGGTCTCAGGTGGAGGAACCCACCACTATAACAATAAAAGTAAGATCCATGTTCTTTTGGTCACCTGCCGAAACTCGACCACCAAACTCAAAGTCACGACTAATAGAATTCTGAGGGAAATTGGTGGGAAATTGCCTTCGATTCCTCAATCCTCTCTCAATATCTATAAGGGCCCTCATAATTTAGTATTACTAATAAGTGCTCAATAATTAGCAGTAAAAAATAGATCCATGACTTCCCAAACCTTGAGGATGCAACTGAAACCCGACATCTATCAAAAGCAAATTAATTTAATAGTCATTTAGTGATAATATGCAAAGGTCGATCGAGTTGGGGGTAACACTTATCGCAGCTTTAATCGCGTGTTCTTTCTTTATACTAGTGGTCGATCATAAAGTAGTACCAAAACAAATTAGAGGAGGAGCTTAATGTGCGTAAAGGTTAATTGCTTCGCAGACTTGATTATTCTGCAGTCTTGGTCTTCCATTAGGAAAATGCATGTATAATACTATAATAGCTTTATTTAGGTTTAGCTAGGGTTATACATGCATGGATCTCAATCATACTTCATACATGTTCTAATGTTCTACATACTTTCGATGTAGTTCGTTTTTTATAATCGAAAGAGAAACAAACTATTTTCTGTTGGAAAGTATATCTTGCAGCATTGAATTGGGATTGTCAATATTTGTATTAAGTATTTTTGATTCGTTAGGATAGTCTGTATAGTCTTTGATTCCTAATGTAATTGTAATAGCTGTGTTTCCTAACTGGTCTCCTAACTTGTTGGAGAACCACAAGGTATGCAGTAGGTGCCTTGTATATATGTTGTACAATTCAATACAATTAATTATTCAATCAAAACATCTTTTCCTATATGGTATCAGAGCAGGAATAATTCCTGGCTCTTCTTCTCTTCTGCCGTCACTAGCAGCCTCTCCATTCCAATTTTTTCTGTCACTTGTAAGTAGCCTTTTCTGCTATTAAGTAGCAGCCTCGCAACCTTTTTTTCAATGGCAATTGGTGATGAATTTTTCTCTGAAACTCCTAATAGTGGAATTGGCACCAGCAACACTTCCTCTGATGACACTGCCAATCCGCTTTTTCTTCATCATTCAGACCATCCCGGTCTTCTGCTTGTCTCCAAGAAATTATCAGGTGACAATTATAACTCATGGTGTCGAGCTATGAGGATATCCCTAAGTGCCAAGAACAAAACCGGCTTCATCAACGGAACCATTAAAGAACCCTCTGCAGAAAGGAAACCTGATGAACATGCACTATGGCAAAGGTGCAATGACATGGTGCTTTCATGGATTCTCAACTCTCTTGAACCTGAGCTTGCCGATTCAGTGCTCTGCTGCACCACACCACATGCTGTTTGGGAAGATCTGCGAGAGAGATTCGCGTTGGGCAACGCCCCTCGCATATTTCAAGTTCAAAGAGACATTTATCGTATTGAACAAGGTCAATCATCCATTGCAGCATACTACACAAAGCTAAAAGGCTTATGGGACGAGCTTGCTTCGTACAACACTATCACGTGCACGTGTGGAGCGCAAAATGATCGCAGTAAGTTGATGCAATTTCTTATGGGCTTAAATGAATCTTATGCTGCTACTCGTGGACAAATTTTGTTGATGAACCCTTTGCCTTCGGTGAGACAAGCTTATGCTTCCCTCGTCCAAGAAGAAAAACAACGTGAACTTGGTTCTTCTCATACTGCCCCATCTAACACCGCAGCGATGGCAGTACACAGCAACTTTAGATCACAACCTCAGATGCAAGGGAATCAAGGCAATACCCAAGGCATCAATTTTCGTCCTCGTGCCCCAATCAAGCATTGCACTTATTGTGACAAGGATTATCACACTGAAGCAACTTGCCATAGAAAGCATGGTTATCCTCCTGGTCATCGTCTCTACAAAGGACCTAAGGAAGCTAATTCTCCAAGACAACTTTGAGGAAGTACCTCTGCTAATCATGTTGATGCCACCCCAACATTCCAGGAACTTCAAGGAATGCTTCCTAATCTCACTGAGGATCAGTACACTCAAGTAATTGCTGCCTTGACTCCTACACCGCAAATTCCTCAAGCCAATGCTACAGGTTTGTTACATGTTGCTCCAAATCGTTGGATACTCGACAGCGGAGCAACCCATCATATTACTTCTTCTCCTACATCATTGATAAATATTAAGCATCCTTCTTTGGCACCAGTTTCTTTACCTAGTGGAGACACGGCTGGAATTACTATGACTGGATCAATTCGCTTTAACGATTCTTTTCAATTAAATGATGTCCTTTGTGTGCCAAGTTTTAGAGTTGATCTTATGTCTGTTGGCAAAACAACCGATGATTTATCTTGTTCAGTGACTTTTTTTCCATCTTGGTGTATTTTACAGGACTTGGCTACGAGGACGATGATTGGTGTGGGTAAGCGACGTGGTAACCTCTACTATCTTGTGGCGTTGGCTTCAACTTCTCCTTCATCTCACTTCGCTTGCAATCTCATCATATCCTCTGATCCTTGGCATCGTCGTTTGGGTCACCTTTCCTCTGCTCGTCTTCAATTTTTGGCCAATAATTCTCTCCATTTTCATTTTGATTCTAATCATAAATGTGATGTTTGTCCATTAGCGAAACAAACTCGCCAACCTTTTCCTTCCAGTTCAATTTCAACTTCGAAGTGTTTTTCCCTTATTCATTGTGATATTTGGGGACGTTATAAAATCCCTTCTCTTTCTGGTGCCCATTATTTCTTGACTATTGTGGATGATTTTTCCCGATTTACATGGATTTTTTTAATGCGACATAAAAGTGAGACACAACCTTTACTCCGTCGTTTTTTTAATTATGTGCACACTCAATTCAACACAAAAGTTCAACAACTTTGTTCGGATAATGGGGCTGAATTTCTTTCATTACAAAATTTCTTTCTTGATGAAGGTGTTCTTTTTCAACGTTCTTGTGTTTATACACCGCAGCAAAATGGTGTCGTTGAGCGGAAACATCGACACATCCTTGAAACCGCTCGTGCCCTTCGTTTTCAGTCGCATCTGCCCATTAATTTTTGGGGAGAATGTGTCCTCACTTTCGTATATATAATCAATCGTCTTCCCACCTTGCTGCTTCACCGAAAAACACCTTTTGAAATTCTTCATAATAAGCTTCCTGATTATTCTCGGATGCGAGTATTTGGGTGTCTTGCTTTTGCAACCATTCCCAATCCGTCTTCCAAATTTTCTCCTCGTGCTACCAAATGTATTTTTCTGGGTTATCCCATGAGACAGAAGGCTTACAAACTCTACGATATTGCAACCCGAAAAATTTTCACTAATAGAGATGTCATTTTTCTTGAGGACAAATTCCACCACAAGCCCACCTGACACCAATACCACGGCCCAGCCCATTCCATTCCCCTCAGTCTATGATCCTTTCTTCAATTCTTCTTCTTCCCCAAACACGCCCGCATATTTGCCTGATTCAGAGACCACGCCATTGCCATCTTCCCCACACCTTCCTCCGCCGCCCTCTCCACCACCCAATCCTTCGCCCTCTCCACCACCCAATCCACCACACTCTCCATCACCCAATCCGCTGCCGCCCTCCACTATCCAAACATATGTTCGCCGCCCTCCAGTCCCAGCGCCGGTGGTCGCATCGTCCTCTCCTCCTCCGCCTGTGTCGCCTGACTCTTCTTCAGACTCCACCCCTTCGTCTTCTTCTCCCACTTCCGATTCTTCCGCTGATTTAGCCGATTCGCCCCAACTTGCTGTCGATCCGGTCGGTGTTGTTCACCCTGATCTCCTTTCCGTTGTCCCTCCTGAGCCGCTTCGTCGTTCTCAGCGCCCTCTAGAAGCCAACGTTCGCCTCAAGGACTACGTTTGCTCGCAGGTGATTCTGCCTCCACATCCATCGTCCTCTGCCTTGTCCGGTTCCACACCCAGTATGAGGTATCCCCTCTGTCACTACATTTCATATGATCGGTATTCTCCTGCTCACCTCAGTTTTATTGCTAATATTAGTCGGGATGAGGAGCCGACTTCTTATGAGGTTGCATCAGTTGATCCCAAATGGCAGGAAGCTATGAATTCTGAGCTTCAGGCTCTTATTGATAATCGGACATGGAGTCTCGTTCCTCTGCCTCCTGGAAAACGCCCGATCAGTTGTAAATGGGTGTATCGAGTCAAACGCAAGGCTGACGGGTCTGTCGAGCGCTATAAGGCTCGTCTTGTTGCTCGGGGTTTTACTCAGACCGCAGGTATCGACTATCACGAAACTTTTTCTCCTACTGCCAAAATGATCACTGTCCGTTGCATTCTTGCTGTCGCTGCTAGTTTCAATTGGCCCTTGCATCAATTGGATGTCAATAATGCCTTTTTGAATGGTGATTTATTGGAGGAAATTTATATGTCCCCTCCTCCTGGTCTTCGGCGACCGGGGGAGAATCTAGTGTGTCGCCTCCACAAGTCGTTGTATGGACTAAAACAGGCCTCTCGTCAATGGTTTTCTAAGTTCACAGAGGCCATTCTTGCTACTGGTTTCTCTCAGTCCAAAGCTGACTATTCCTTGTTCGTTCGAAAGCATGGTACCTCTCTCACTGTATTGTTAATCTATGTGGATGACATTCTGATAACAGGAAACAATATGGAGTCTATTAATGCTCTGAAACAGTTCCTCCATACTCGTTTTCGCATCAAGGACCTTGGTGATTTGAAATTCTTCCTTGGCATTGAGGTAGCTCGTTCCAAGAAAGGCATTTACATATCTCAACGCAAATATGCCTTGGAAATCATCAAAGATAGCGGCTACTTGGGTGCTAAGCCGGTTGAGTTTCCCATGGAAGAATCCAAACTTTCAGACAAAGGAGAATTACTTAAAGATCCTGCCTCATATCGGCGCCTAGTTGGTCGGCTGATTTACTTGACCATTACTAGGCCCGACATCACATACTCAGTACATATTCTTAGCCGGTTTATGCATGAACCTCGCTTGCAACATATGACTGCTGCCCTTAGAGTTGTTCGTTACTTGAAGTCATCTCCTGGTCAAGGTTTACTTCTTCATGCCAATAATTCTTTAAACCTGAAGGCGTTCTGTGACTCTGATTGGGCGGGGTGTCCTATTACCCGTCGCTCTACTACTGGTTATTGTGTGTTCCTAGGAGATTCTTTAATTTCATGGAGGGCCAAGAGGCAGAAGACTGTGTCTTTATCAAGTGCAGAAGCTGAATACAGAGCAATGGCAGGTACTTGCTGTGAGCTTACTTGGCTACGCTATTTATTGACTGATTTGCATATGCCTGTTCCAAGTCCTGCTATTTTACATTGTGATAATCAGGCTGCATTGCACATTGCTAAGAATCCTGTGTTTCATGAGAGAACTAGGCATATTGAAATGGATTGTCATTTTGTTCGGGACAAAATTGTTATGGGTGAAGTCGTTACACGATTTGTGATTTCTTCACAACAATTAGCAGATGTGTTTACGAAAGCTTTGGGAAAAGAAAAGTTCAAACAGCTCATGTGCAAGTTGGGAGTTATTGATATACACTTCCAACTTGAGGGGGAGTGTTGGAAAGTATATCTTGCAGCATTGAATTGGGATTGTCTTGATATGCAAGAATATATTTGTATTAAGTATTTTTGATTTGTTAGGATAGTCTGTATAGTCTTTGATTCCTAATGTAATTGTAATAGCTGTGTTTCCTAACTGGTCTCCTAACTTGTTGGAGAACCACAAGGTATGCAGTAGGTGCCTTGTATATATGTTATACAATTCAATACAATTAATTATTCAGTCAAAACATCTTTTCCTATATTTTCTTCAAATCTCAAACTCAGCGGTAAAAGGTCTAGCAAGCTTGTAAGCTACAGAGCTTTCAGTGGAACAAGGAATGTGGAAAAGGCTTAGCTGAGTAACCTTCTAAGCTACTCCATCATCAACAAGAAATATATATCATCGACCGAAGACCCTGTTCATATATAGCAGATAGCTAGGTATCCTCCCTTTTACTACTGGTGGCTTGTCTAGAACTAGCAGCATGCACAACGAGTAAAGAATTTCCATTTTTCCTCTCTATTACATTAATGTGGTTCAGCGTTTAAATGAAAATTCCTCGATCTACTTATAAACTAAACAATCTCCAACATATTTTCATAAAATTAAAATGGTAGATCAAATCTTTTATCTGAACATGATATGATGATTTAATAATGGATACCTTTACGGCCTAGATTCATATAAAAAGATACTAGCCCTAGTTTGGTAATATGTTTGCGTAATTGCCTAGTTGTTTACTTCGCACTTTATTATTTAGGTTAGTTGGGGGCGTGAGAATCTTCTCTTAATTATATTTGTGCAATTGGAATGTTGTTTTCTTTTGTTTTTGCTTTGCTTTCTGCAAGACTAAAATGCACAGTGCGCTCAGTGATTCAATATACAATACTCAGTCCATCATTCCATTTACTTTGATCGTTAGGCCATCTCCAGTAATGGGGTCTAAAGGGCCATTTCCTAAATTATAGCCTAAAGAGCCATAAAAGAGCCAAAAGACTTAGAAGAGGGCCAAATGTAGCCATTTGGCTAGCCCAGGCCAAATTTAAAGGGACCAACTGAATGGTTAGGATTCATGCAGCGACTAGTTAGTTATTTTTTCTTGTAATTTTTTTTTTATCAAAATGGTAAAATTTTTCAAAATCTCATTTTTCCTATAAATACATACATCATTTCTCTATTATTTCACACCTTCTATTTTCCTTTTATAATCCACCTCGACATAGATATTTTATCTTGTCGAAATTTTGCACGTTAGAAAAAATATTTACATCTCAAAATATAATCTAGTTTAGAATAATTACAACTAATAAGATCATAAATTTTAAAAAAATTACTCAAACAATAATAAAATATTAGAAAGAGTTAAAATTTGGCAATGCGTTGCTGGAGACTATTTATTGAATAATTATATTTTGAGGGCTAAAATTTAGACCCGGACCCAATATAGCCCTCATTACTGGAGGTGGCCAATACTTAAGAATCTTGCTTATAGCCCATACTGATATATGGTTGTTTTATTTCGTGATCTCTGTGCATTTAACACAACCTCTATCTATCATCAATTGTGAGCCACACCCTTCTGACTCTTATTAATTTATACACTAAAGGAACTGCAGTTAATTAATTACTGATCAAGATTCTGCATGAAAGGCGGCTACTTCCCCTCCTCTTGATTATTATTGTTTTTCAGGTTTGTTTATATAGAAAAGTTATCTATAGTAATTTGCCCATAAGAGCTTTTGGATAAAACTCGGACATAGCTAGTTGGAATGAAAGATTACCTACAAAGTGTCCTTAATGCTTTTAAATTTGATTTTCAATAGGGGCTTTGTTTTATAATTTCTTTTCTGATATAGAAAAACTTAAATATTTTTAATTCTTAAACATGTAATAGCCGTAAGACCAACAAAAAAGACGAACTCCATAACTGATATTAATAACAGAAAAATGTACTCGATCCAGAACAGCAACTTCATCATATAGGCATTACAACTTCAGAATGTAGGCAGACAATCGAAGTGTAAACTGAGCGAATGAACACAACTCTACTAATAAACAACCTACAATAACCTATATCATCTTGCGACCATAACTAAAAATAAAAAATAAAAGGGGCAAAAACAAAAAGAATTGAGTTACCCTGATTCAAATGGACACTTATTCAATTGGACACTTCTTCGAAAGGGTGCCCGTGCCTGAAATCAGGACAAAAAAATGCCTAGGTTACTCTCTCGTACTCTCTCTGAGAGGTAAAGGTGGAGGCCGTGGTCTTCTGGCGGCGGTTCTATGAAGGTGGACATCATCAACGGCCATGAAAGATAGAAATATTCGATTTGTTGATGAATGTACAGTCAAAGCCAGAGTGAGAACAATTACTAATCAATAATAATACCTCATGTAATCGAACAAATAAAACGAAGGACAACGTTGTCCCAATTTGGTCACTGGCTTCCCCACTAATGAGAACGTGAAGACGAAGACCAAAGTGCCTCAATTATTAATCCAAACGAAATTGCTTTGAACCTTCCTTCTCAATATTACTGTTTTTTTTTCTATTGACAATATGATCCATACCGGCCTTGATCCAATAAAAGAGATAACAGAATAATTATAGATGCATGACTTCCCCAAGTATGAGGAGACCACTCAAATATAGGGAATCCAGGCACACAGATTGTGTTATTAATCCGTGCAGATGCTAGCCGCGCGCCTCTAGAAGGCAATCTACCTAAACAAAAAGGAAAGAGAACATTGACGATTTAATTCTGGGCAATTATGTTGTATGGCCAAAAGCAAATTTAATTAGCTTATAACCAATCCAACCAAAAGATCATGCCGTATACTTTTATGTTATTCCTCGAGCGAAATCCTTACACTAGTGACCATAAAGGCATAAAGTAGTTGGACCATTTTTTAGGTTAGAGTGGTGGTGCTTTTCCCTAAATTGTCATTATTCATAGAAGGATACACTATTAGTGAAAACCTATTTAGGAACCAAATTAGTTTGTCTCTAAAAGCTAAGAATTCATCCCCAAAAAAAAATTTGGAACAAAATCATTTTGTGACTAAAGTCATCTCCTAATGCTCATCCCTAATTATTAAAGGCAATGGTTGATAAATTCAGTCTCCTTATATATTTGGAGAAGAAATTAAACTGTGCCCTATTCAACAAAATTTCATCCCCCATTTTCATTCTGGTTGGCAGGAAAATTAACTATAAATGTACTAAAAGCACTAGCAAATATAACTTCATTCTGTGTGCATATTATCTGCAGGGTTATGCATATATACTCACACACCCCGGAATACCTTCCGTTTTCTATGACCACTTCTATGATTCGGGTAATTCCATTCATGATCAGATTGTGAAATTGGTATAGTATAGCTAGCTAGTTCCTTTATTAACATGTGTCTAGTAGAAATCCTTCATTCATTAAGCATTTGGACTTGTCTGTAGATCCAGATTAGTAGATATGGGTCATTTTGAACTGATGTTCATGTACATGAGCCAATGGTGGATTAATGGAAATTGCAATGAATGATTTTGGATGTGGATTTTATGGTTTCATACTTTCATGAATAAGCAATTTTAATTTCCAGAATGCATGCATACCAATTGTAACAGGAGACTACTAATATGTTTTATCTCAAATTGCAAGCTATAACAAAAGCACACCAAAATGTGTGGTTGCAGCTGCACAAAAATAACACAAAAACCAATTAGAAGTCTATTATCCTTTTGGCATTGGTACAACAGAAAATTGTAGTCTAAATGGCAAAACAACAATAGAAGTTAGATGAAAATGTTGGCTAAAGCGTATAACAACGACAAATAAGTGTGGTTGGACTTAACCAAAGATAATATAAAAGACCTACAATTTGTGGTCCCTTTCATGTTCAGACCACAAATATTTGTCGTGTTAATAATCTCAAATGACAGTAAACTGTCGTTGTAATGAAATTGGTATAATATAAAGAATATGATATCTATTGTCTTAATCATTTTCCAATATCACATACGTACAGTTTCAAAACCTTTCACACACACTAGTACAAAAAGTTAATCACACAACACTAATCACACAACGGAACACAAATCATCTGTTGTGTGTTGAAGTCAGTTTAATCATACAACGGTGTTGGTTGAATTCTGTTGTGTGAATGCCAACAAAGTGATAACTTTTTTATCAGAACTAC
>LYNE01009822.1:0-15712 GCA_001662545.1 Rosa x damascena | reverse complement strand
TTTCACATGATCAACTCCTCTTGCATGACTATGATGAACAATGATGAACTTGAATGGATTTTAATCATATATTTCGGTTTGATCTTTGTTCTTTCATTTCATTTGTATTTTTATGTTTTTGCATTTTAATTATTTTGTTAGCTTAGCTTTTATTTTCGAAAACAAAAATCAAAAATATCCCCCCTTTTTCGTAAATATGTTTATATTGTGTAAATAATATACTTTGTTTTAATTTTAATTGTTTGTTTGTCCTACATTGACAGGTGTACCCTCAATCCCCGGAATAGAACGATCCCTATTTACTTTATACTACTAACGACATTTCAGGGTTAAATTGTGCGCTTCCCAAAAGCGACATCACATGTTCCATACAAAAGGTAGATCGGTTCTTCAAGACCCAACCCTTGCCTCAAAATGCTGCCCATTCAGATTCAGTTTGGCCCTTCTATTGTGCCTTTTTTGTTGCAGGGTTTTGACTACTCTGAGTTGGAGGTTCATGCATTGCTTGTGAACTAGAAGCCCCTCCATTTGCACCTTGGTTGCCCTCCATGGTCTTCAACTTCTTCCAACCCCTCCTAGACTTGATGATCTGATCCCTCAATCCGTTATTACCCTTTGAGGTTGGAACTTTTGGTGCTTACATATGAAAACAGAACCATATCCATCACAACTAGAAATCCATAACCTTAATCTTAACCAACAAATCAGAACCTTAAACAGATGACAAGTTCACAACTATAGACAACCATATCCATCAATTGTCAACAGATCACAGTCATACATCCATTTACTTCTTTTTTCATAAATCCAGTATCACACATCCATTTCAACTCAACAATCATAAATCCACAATCATTCACCCATCAAACATTTACTGTAACAATACCACAACCAGCAAATTACTGCAAGAAACACACAAAAGAAAAAAATAACTGCTTGGTGAGGAAAACACAAACCTGCTGCCTTCTTTGCCTCTTCCTAGTTTGCTGGCCTCCATTGGAACTCCCTTCACCCTACAATGAAAATTAAAACAAGTTAAACGTATGATTATAACCAACAACAAACCATCAATTCTGAAATGTTTGAATGACTTACTGCTTGTTGAGCTGCTGCTGCTTTTTTGGCCTTAGTGATTGGGCAACCCAACCTGTTATGGCCTTTCTTGAAGCACACCTGGCAGGTCATCTTGGTGTAGGTTCTAGGCATCTTTTTTTTGTTATCTGTTTGGTTAGGTGCTGGTGGAGGCAGCTTGTTCTCACCAGGTTCCTTGGTTCTCTTCATTTTTGGCCTTCCTGCTTGTTTCTTATATGGGGGAGGTGCAATTGGATACTCAACTTGATCCCAATCATCCTCACCAGCAATAGGATGAATAATGGGATTATATGCCTCCATATAAGAGGAAGGCATCAAGCAGTCATCACAAAAAAGTGCAGGTTCTGCTCCTTTGCTTTTAATAGCACAAATAGCATGAACACAAGGTATGCCACTTAATTGCCACCTCCTGCATGTACACGTGTGGAGCCTTAAGTCCACTGCATGCTTACTGTCATTTTCACCACCTCTAGTGATCTGGAACTCATGTTCACCACTGTGATATGCTCTATAACAAGAGGTCCTCTCTGCCACCTTGTCCAAAATCTTTTTTATCCTAGGCCCAACCATATTAGTCCACTTTTGAACTCGAACCTTTCTGTTTGCCATCCTAACCATTAGGTCCATTCTTATCTTCTCTAAGATGGTTAAGATGGGCTTATCCCTTGTTGGAAGAATTCTTGCATTGAATGACTCACACAAGTTGTTGAGCAATATATCACACTTGCTATCAGATCTGAAGTATGCCCTGCTCTATTGCTCTGGATGCTTGTCTTGAAACCATTACCATGCTTCTTGGTCCAATTGCTGCAGCTCATCCATGTGCTTGTTGAACCACACTCTGGTGCTGCTCCTTGCTGCATCCCATACAAGCTGTTTAAGCCCCTTTCCTGGATGTTTGCCCTTGAAGTTATTGTACATATGCCGAACACAATGTCTGTGTTCAGCACCAGGAAACAATTCAACTATGGCTCTCCCCAAGCCCTTCTGTTTGTCAGTCAAAAAAGTGTAGGATGAATTCTCTCCATTTTCAAATCCCACATAAAGTACTTTAGAAACCACCTCTATGTATCTGTGTTCTCCACTTCTGCTATAGCATAAGCTATAGGGAACATGCCATTATTAGCATCAATACCTACTGCACATAGAAGTTGCCCTGGGTGCTGACCCTTTATGTGACACCCATCTAACCCAATCAAGGGTCTGCAGCCTTCAATCCACCCTTTCTTGCAAGTAGCAAAACACACATACATCCTATGAAACCTTCTAACTTCCCCCACCATCTCAGTCATAATCTCTATAGTAGAACCTAGTTTACTCCTCAACAACTCCTTCTTGTAACTTGCTAGCTTGTTGTACTGCTCCACATAATGCCTTCATTCATCCTTTTAGCTTTATTTTTCCTCTTGAAATTGTCTGCACAGAAACATCCAATTTGAACTTCTTTTGAATGTGGTTCTGAATCCCCTTCCTAGACCAGCCTTCATCCACCAATAGGTCTTGCTGTACCTCCTTAGCAATCCTATTATAGTTCAAGTGGTGACTTTTATGAAGATGTGAACAATTGTGATCAGATCTGAGAGTCTTGATCACAAGTGTGCTTGGTCTAAGCTCTTCAATGCCACTAGCATACAACCAAAAATGACAGCCCAACTAACATTTTACCTCAACCTTCTTAGGAGTGTTCTTTTGAAACCAAACACCCATTCTATTCACCAAACCATACTCCCCAACTGCTTCCTTCAACTGCTCTGAGTTTGCAAAACATAACCCAACCAAAAACTTGGGGTTCTTCAGGTCTACCCTTCTGTTCCAAGATTTAAGTTTAATGCCTCTCCAAGAGTTTACAGGGAATGGATTCCCTTCCTTATCTTCTTCAGTTTTATATCCTTTCAAGCTATCAAGCTCCTCTTCTGTTTTACCTCCATCATCACTGCATTCACCCCTATAGCCCATGTCTTCAAACTCTTCAACATTTTGTGGATTGGACACATGTTCCTCAAACTGAGCATCATCTTCCTCATCAGCTTAGTCATAGTCACTGTCCACATAGAAGTCAGAGCCATCTGAGCTTGATCCACTTTCATCTACCTGCTCATATACCGTTGCCCCATTGTTTCTCGTTATGTACCTTGGCTCCTTTGTTTGTCTGCCCTTCTTCTTGGCAACAGGTTTACCCTTCTTCCCCTTGGCTTGAGTTTCAGGTGCAACCTTCTTACCCTTCTCTGCCTCACTGAACCTCTTCTTCTTGACCCCAGCTTCTTCTTCAACCCTTGGTTCAGCTTCTTTAACAATTGGTACAACTTCTTTTTCAACTCTTGGTTCAACAACTTCTTCTTCAACACTTGGTACAACTGCTTCTTCAACCTTTGGTTCAGTAACTTCATCTTCTTGCACAATTGGGACAGTTTCTTCTTGTATTGGGTCCAATTGCTCTTTTAGTGGTGTTACTGCTGCAGTGTTTTTAACAATGCCTTCTGCTTCCACAGCCCCTTGAACTGGTCCTCCTTCTTTTGTACTTTCTGCAGCCCTGTCTTCAGGCCCTCCCTTTGGCCTCGTTACACAATGTTTTTCACGAGGGTGGGGAATAAAGGCATTGTAAAAGCCACTAAATACCCCTAGATAACCATCCACATAGCCTTTATTACTATTCTGCCCCTGCCTCAGTTCACTTCGGATTCCCTCACCTTGTGAAGCAAACATGTCAGGCACCAGGTCACAAAGACCAGTAAAGGTGCCTTGACTTTGCTGCTGCACACCATCCCCCACTTCTTTATCACTATCTGAGTCCAAATTTATCACTTTAGGATGCCCTCCCATGTGCCTAACCCTCTGACCCCCTGCATTTACATCTGCACCCACTCCACCTCCAACATTTACTCCACCTACTCCACTCGGCCTATTTAGCTGACTTGCAAAGATGTTGCTACTTTGTTCCAGCCTTACTCTCTCTGCTGCTGTCAACCTATTCAATGGGTTTTCCCAATCTGGGTCAGATGGCCTCAAGTCATCCTGTTCAGCCTCCTTTTTTCTCCTCCTCCCACCACCAGTAATATACACACTGATTTGCCTTGTCTTTAGAGGAATGAGCTTGGTCATCTCAATTGCATCTGCATCATTCTTAATCGGCATCCATTCCTCATTGCAAGAAGTTCGAGGAATCTTGAAGTAGTATGAAATCGGTTTCTCTCTATACCCAAGATCCCAAGCTATGTTCCCAAACTCTGTCCATGCTATCTTATCTGGGTCTAAACCATCTAGCCATATCTTCCCACCATCTTTGTTAAACCTAGCCACCCTATACTTTTTGGTACCATCCGGCAACTTGTCAAAGTAACCACCATGGTGGATTTCCATGGTGTACAAGTCTTCTGGAACTGAAGATGAAACAAAAGAACAGTATAAACAACAAAAACCTTATCGAAAATCTACACGAGCTCAAAACCCAGAAAATGTAGAAAAGGAAACAACAAAACCCAGAAAATCCATAATCGAATACCCATAATCAAAACAACAAAAAATGATTATGGCATTTCAGACCTAACTAATCCAATGTCAATCAACTAAATGACAAACAAAAACTATTTTTCATATCAATTCATGGACCACTCCCGCTTGTCAATTAAAAATTCGACCCCAAATCCCAAAACCCTAAAAAATTCATCTTAATCAAAACCCTAATATGGTTTAACCTATTCTAAACCCATATTTCCTGAAAACGATGTCTTTAACCATGTAAGACCAGATATTTGAAATCAAAGGATAGGAATGGGAACTCACTATTATAGCGTCTGGGTCCAGATTCTCTTAAAAACCTCCACATCTTCGCCATTGATAACTTTTTGTCGGGAATCAAATCGAATCGAATTCTTTCTTGAGAGGTTGATTAACTTTTGTCACCTTTTTGGTTTGAGGGCAAGAGTTTGGGAGTGATTTAGGATCAGTCGTTTTAGATAACTGTTGTGTTTTGGGGGGAATTCAACTTTTAATCAATATTAGGGTTGGATCCATGAAAATGTCTTTTTTGCCCTCATTTTTGGTCTCATGTGAGTCGCACATGCTCACAGTTGACGAAGAAGTGACGGAAGTTGGCCATAGGTACGACGATAATACAAAAAATAAAGTCCAAGTATCACATTGATAACTTTCAGAGTTTAGGTATCATTCTGAAAGTCACCAAAGTGTCCAGACACCGTTGGTGAATTTTTCCCATTATCAATATCAATTGCTTCTTTCTCTCTGTGCTTCTCCTTCTTCCTCAAATTAGTGTGTGATTCTCTGCCATATTGTTATTTTGTCCTTAAGCTTTTTACTATCATGACCATGAATTTTAGCAATTCTTACCTCATTAGTGATGCCAAAATGAAAAATTAGTCTCAAACAAACTCTATTTTCGAGGTAATCAAAGAGGTTAATTTTTCTTCTTCGTTTTTTGTTGTTGTTATTGTTTTCCATATATAAGTGTTCATTTTGTAAACACGGGAATCTGAAAACAAATTAATAGAATGCAGACAGGTGTACAAAAAATAATAATTTTATTAATGATTTAAGTGCGAGTTACAATATTTGGTAATCCTCTGATTCTATCTCCGACGATGAATTGCACTCAAGAGCTTCATGCTTGATCTTGAGTTGTACGATGGTCACGATAGTTGACACATGACGAACATTTTGGCTTGAGGTTGGTGAAGAACCGACCATTTCGCAGCTTGATGGTTCTTCACAAGCTTGGGAGACTTCTGAAATTTTGAGAGTGTTTTCTTCTTCTTTTTTTGCTGAAGTCCTTCTCTTGATTTGAGAAGAGGTATTTATAGTGTCGGCGTCTTTCTCAATTTGGAATGCCTTGATGACACGTAATTAATTGCATTTTCCTTAATAGCATAATTGAATCAATCAGCCTCAATTAATTGGTTTAATCACGACCATTAAAGAATTAGCCAATTAATTTGATGGCTGATTTTAATTGTATTTCATTAATAGTATAATCAAATCAATCAGCTTTAATTAATCGATTTAATCACAACTATTAAGAAATTTAGCCAATTAATTTGATGGCTGATTTTCATCTTGATTATCAATTTAAATAAATTGACATCTAATCAGCAGACAAAATTTAATACTTGATTTGACTCAGAATTAATTGATTTAATTTGATTGATCCGCTTTGATATCAATTAATTTGGTCGGAACAAATTCATTTATTGTCGTCAGGCCTTTCATGTGTCACCACGTGTCATTCTCTGAGTCCGCTTGGTTTCGCTTACTCACAAGCCACGTGCACATTTTGTAGGACCCACATGCCAACTAAATTTGTTCGATCATAATTTCAAGTGTTGACAGAATTATATAACTAATTTTATTTTCATTAAATTTTTGGTGTCTACAAATACCCCCACTTCAACGTGCGCCATAAACATGTTGTCACGAGTTGGAGGTGTGACTTGAAGTATGAATTTGACTTCATTTTTTTTTAAAGTTTGATGCGGCGCTTTACTTCACCGTAGCCAACTTCTACAACTCCAAAGTTGTAGAGATTTCCCTGGAATCTTGATTTAAAATTGTAGAGAGTCTCCCGAAATCTTAATTTAATTTAGTAGAGATTCTCTTGCAATCAAGATTTAATTTTGCAAATATGTCAATGACTCCAAATGGGCAGGTAACAAAGCCCATAATATATGAGTATTTATGGAATGGGTCATTTATTATTATTTTTTTTTTTCTGAATGAGACATTTTTTTTATAAAATTTCAGCAATCAATATAAGCATCACATAAATTGGTGCCATATATAGCAGGAAATTTTGGATTCCCGCCATA
This sequence comes from Rosa x damascena, assembly GCA_001662545.1. NCBI lineage: Eukaryota > Viridiplantae > Streptophyta > Magnoliopsida > Rosales > Rosaceae > Rosa > Rosa x damascena. The sequence continues at coordinate 8,804 of LYNE01009822.1, read as the reverse complement.
TTTTTCTAGTCTCAATTAGGAAATTAATGAAGTGATCCCTAGACCTTTGAACTATAAAAGGACGGCCTCCTTTGTATTTTGAACACAAACTTGTCACCATTCCCTATCGATCGGTGCTCCTCTCAACAGAAGACAAAATTCTGGCCTTGCCCATTTTTGACGGCAACTACGAGACTTGGCTGCTAGCTCTTAACTTCTCTACTTCGTTGCCTTTTGTCTTTGGTGTTGCAGAAGATCATCAAGCAAACAATTAAGGTTATTTGTCTTCACGCGTTTCTTCATTAATAATTGAGATGACCAATGGCCTGTGCTAACTTCTTTTTTTTTACTGACAGATAGGGCTTGCTTGCCACTGATCCTTGCCTTGGGCTTCACGAGTTATTAAAGCATAGAGGAAACTGAGTTACGTTTCTCTACGCAGTCAATACAAGAGAGATTTTTTTTTCTCTCTCTGAAACCACTCCGTGCCCTAGAGAGTCGGTGGCACTGCCCTCCCTTTATGGGTGCTTAGCTGAGCTATGTCTCGGATATGAGGCTTTTGCCTCTTGCTTCATCTCTTTTTTACTCCTTCTGTCTCTTTCCCTTCTCCTTCCATCTTGCCCGATTCTTCTTTCTGTACCTTAGCCCTAAATTTTCTCTAACTCATTCCTCACCACCCATCACCTTCTTGTACCCACCACCTCTCATCTCCGGATCTTGTTGCCCAGATTTTTTTCTTTTCTTCTTCAAATTGGTACCATGGCTTGGTTCTTGCAGTGACTCTTCTCAAACGCGATTTCTCGCGTCTCACTCGGAAGATAGGTAGAGTTTTGGCTCAGGTGCATGCACCATCTCCTTCCTTCTATGTTCTATTATCGGGGTCTATTGGCTCCATGTGTTCTGGGCTTCGTTTGCCCAGATTTGTTCTCTGAGTTGTGGCTGTTTGGCTCCAAAACCAGTTGGCTTGCAAACTGTCTCTTTTGAGAGTGTGTGCGGGCGTGCCAGCACCGTGGGGTGCAGTCGTCGGGGGAGTCCCTTGACCTGACTTCTTCTTCAAGCGCTGTGGACGAGGAGAGCACCAACCTCGCCACAAGGTTCTTCTCTACCCTTTCAAGAAAGGACTTATTGCCTTACGGATAAGGACTTTGGATGTGATCTCTTCGCGTCATCGAATCGATACTCAATGTTGTAGGCTGAGCAGAGCAATCACTGGGAAGTTTGGAGAAAGCACGGGTTTTGCTAAAGCATGACTTTAGCTTCGCTGGGTTGCGAGGGCGTTACCCTTGCTTCGCTGGTCGAGAGAGTCTCGGTGGCAGTAGTACTAGCAGTCGGCTCGCGGAAAGACTAGGACTGGAAGCACGGTCGCCGGGTTGATTCGGTGATGCTGACAGTCGGCTCTTGGAGAGACGAAGACTGGCGCGCGGTCACCGGGTTTCAACGAGGTTGAAGATTTGCTCCAGGGAGGCTTTGTAATCGCTAGGATTGATTGATTTTTGAGAGGTCCTTTGTTTGTCCCTTAAACCCGGTATTTATACACCAAGGGTTTCGACTGTTCCTTGCTATATAAGGATCATTGATTGAAGTTTCCTATTCAATCTCTGCTACTTGATTCCAATAAGGTTTCGATTTCCTTATGAATCACGGAATGGGCGAAGCTATAACCCAAACCCAAGCAGGCTTATTTTTGGGCCGCAGGTATCGGCCTGCTGTGCTAAATCCACTAAAGGATCTTGCCAAAATTACTTTTGGGCTCAAACATTGCCTCCCAGGCCCCGAAAGCAGGCCCGCGAAGATGTAACTGATTGAAGGGGACTAAAACGACACGCCGATTGCTTGAAACGATATCATTAATGAGGGTCGTGTCCTTTCGCTTGCAAAAACGCCTTTCTGTCGTATCGTTTCCCTCACAAAATTTCTTATTTAAAACCCGCAGCCACTTCAGACCTCTCACATAAGAAACTCTTTTAGTTCCTAAACCCAGAAACCCTCCTACTGCCAACATCTTCCTCACAGAAACCCAAAAATGGCTCCCCCAAAGAAGATAGTCATCGATCAAGAAGAAGAACTGAATGAACATGCTGCCCACTCTTGGGGAACCAACATCGGTGCCCGCATTCGTCTCCACAACAATATCCAAAGACCCCTACTTCTCCGGTTCCCGAACCACCATGTCGGACTGGGCCCAGCGCCGCGAGACTCTATCCCGGCCGACGCCATCGCCTTCTGTGGCCTGCCCGTTCGTCGACTCATCCCAGTCCTCTGAAGGACTCCTGGGGATTTCAACAATTGGGGTGCCCAGAATCACCGAGCAAAGATAGGGCACTAGCCATCCTCTATCAGCGCGGCGGAGCTTTCCTGGTATCGCGAACCATGAACACGAGATCTGGCTTGTTGGAACGCGGCAGGTATCACTCACACTATTGATCTCTGTTTTCGTCTGCCGCGCGGTGGCAATCGTTCACCGCTCGCTGCCTTTCTCTGTTTTTGGAACATCGCCACAAACAGTTTTGATTTTCGATTTGGCCAAATGGGTATCACTTTACTGGATATTCTCACCATCACTGGCCTACCCATTGATGACGAGGCTTATTTGCATGGCCAATTCGACTCTGTCACTTTCACTTCAACCATGGCCCAAAACGGTCGCAGCGCTCACAACGGCTCCTATCCGCAGTGGCTGTCTTATTATAGCCGGAAGCACAATGCGACCGGCGAAATTGCTTTCTTAGAATACTGGCTCTAAGAGTTCATCTTCTGTACTTCCTCCTGTAAGCCCACTGGCGCTTGGACTCTTCTGGCAACGGTCCTCTACAACGGCCGCCGTGTCGGGCTCGGACAACCCTTGTTGGGCGCCCTTTATCGCACTCTGTATCAGGCCACTATGCATCCTTTCGAGACCAGCGTCTCTGGCCCTTTTTGGCTCCTTGACTTCTGGATCCAAATTTATTTCCCATACTTTCGTCGCGATGACATCCCGCTGCTTCCACTGGCTGACCAACTCCTGGGTCAATGGTTCAGCCGTGAGGAGAAGTACTCATCTCCTCCTTACTCCGAGTGCTTTACATACCTATACCTTCTGCATGAGATGCCCTACTGCGACTTAGTACTAGGCAGGAGATTCCCAGCTCCGCTTGAAAACGGATTCCTCCTTAGCGCTCCTCACTACAGCAATAGCGCGTGCTTGGCTTTTCACCGCGCGATCTCTTTTTCAGACATCAGGATTGCTGCCGAGGAACTTAGTTATGAGCTTTACGCTCCTAACCATTTTGCTCGCCAATTCGGCCTCGTCCAATTAGTGCCATTCCCGCTGTATGATGCCTGGAATTACAACACCTCTTGGCGTAGATTTGGGCCCCCTTCTGGGCCTTTGCCTGTACAAAGCATGCTCGCACTGGTTGATCTTCCCGATTGGGCTAAAGACATCGACGCTGTAGATGGGACTGAGGAAAGATACAAGGAATGGTGGGCAGAAGTTTCCGTCAATTGCTGGAGCCAGCGGGATGACGAACTCTTCGCAACCATCTTTAGGGAACTGAGATGTCCCTATGCTGCTGACATTGAGCTACTTGATCGCTTCTCGAAAAATGCTGCACAATCTTCGCCTCCTCCTCCTGAGCCTACTCTACAACCAGCGCGAGCCCCGCGCCATGCCCAGGCTGGTATCATGATCCGCGAGCCCCCTCCAGAGGTAAGAATCTTAGTTTATATTTTATTCCTTCCCTCACTCTTCCCTTTTTACTCAACCTTTGCTGCACCACGGAAGTGTGCCACCTTCTGGCAGTTGCGTAGTTGATGCTTCCCAAGCCACTGGCCAGTTCGGGAAGCAAAAAACAGTAATAATGGAGCCTAACGTAGAAGGTTCCTCTTTCGAGGAGGATGACCTGCAAACGGTAAGAACTTTTTTGACTAAACAAACAATGCTTTCTTTCCAAGTCAAGTCTAATCCTTTCCTTTGAACCCGGCAGATCGCTGTTATCTTGGCCCGCAAACGCAGTCGCTCTGACCCTCGAACTAATCCGTGGGTGGAAGATGAACCAATCACTGACCGACTGGTAAGAAACTAAAAGTGCACATTGGAATCTTCTTTTTATTCCGTGCGACCATATAACAATCCTCGCTTGTAGGTTCATTGTAGATCCTCAAGACAGACTGGGGAAGGCTCCTCAGCTGTCGGTGAAGGCACATCTGCTTCACAGGCCCAAGCGCCCACTGGTTCCAATAATCCTCCACCTCCTGCTAGCGTTGCGAGCAATATACAATTGGCCTAGATCCCAGTGCAGGTCATAGATGATAGCTCGCCTGAAGTGGAAGAGAGAATGTCTCCTTCAGATGCAACCTGTGAGGAGCCAAACATCACACCTGTCCTGGCAGAGATATAGCTTGATCCAATTCCTGACGAGGTGGTCCAAGAACCCGTGCCGATAGCAAACCTTCGCGAGCCTCCGGCTGTTGAGGTACGTTTCTCTTTAACAAGCATGATGTCCTGATTCTTATTTACTCTTTGGGCATTCTAATGATTCTTCCTTAAAACCAAAATCTTGGTCCTATCTAGGAAGTAGCTGCTGCTGCGGAAGTACTTGGCGCCAATCCTGCTGACCCAGCTGATGAAGATGTGGTTAACCAGGAGCCTGCTCCCCATGCTCCTGAAGCAGGAGAAGGGTTGAACATCGAGCGGGTGCTGGAAGTGGTTCCTGTTGTGGAGCCTCTTGAGGCTCCTGCCGCTGCTGCTCCAAATCCATTGCATGTGCCTCCTTCTAGACTGGAAAGGCTAGCTCACGTACTTGAAGTGACTCATCCCGGAGTTATAAATGAAGCCAGGGACAGACTCTACCGTCTTTTGAGTCCCGATATCCTGTTGCCTGGCGCATCCGTCAGGGCTCTAGAGTACTTGAGAGTTCTTCGTCGTGAGCGAGCCATCACTGAGAACGAGTTCATTGAGATAGACGAACTGTTACAGAATCTCCCCCAGCGGCTTACCGAAAGAGCGGCCGCGACTGCACAAGCCAAACAAGCCCAGGCCCATTACCAGGGCCTCGCCCAATAGATGGACTCCTCTCGCGACTTTCTAGGAGATAGGGCTACCCTTGTTAGAGACTTGCAGATCATGCAAAATCATCTCCGGACTCAAATCCAAGATCTTCAGGCCCAATTGACTGTTGTGACGGCCCGGCTTGAGCATGAGGAACCCCTGTTGGAGCAACCCCTAGTGGCTTCTGAAATACTATGTCAGAACCTAGCTCAAGCTCGCGAGGTGGTCTGACAAGTAGACCGAGCCGCTGCCGATGCCAATTTTTTCTTGGACCAGCATCTACTTCGTTTAACTCATGCAGGCCGAAAACTTTAGGCCTCTATTGTTAGGCCCATCTTGTATGAACAATATTATTATTCATAATTCAAATATTTAGCCCACTTTGCTTGGCCCAAATATATGCTCAAATTTTTAAGCAGTTCAACGTTTTAATTTGCCTTTATTGCTATTGAAGTTTGAAAAGATAATATCAATGGAGCGGTTACCTCCTTGAAGACTGCCCTGCTTCCCACGCGTTTTCAATTACCCTCATTTCCGAGATCCTAGCATTCAATTCCATTGATACTCTTATTGATGGCGTTGAAAATGCTTCAACTGTCCATCGCACGGTTGAGGCCACTGAGATTGGCCCTATAAATACTTATACTTTGGAGAAGTGATAACCACAAGCAAATATGGCTTTCCCAGTGATAGTTTCGCAAGCCTTACTTCTCTTCCTTCAATTTCTGAAAGCTTTTCCTCATGATCTCATCCTTAGCCTCAAATTCCTAGGCCTTATGGCTTAATCTCAAAACCTGGGTAGGTCTTATGGCCTAATCTCAGGTCCAGTCGCAGGTCTTTGGTCTCTGGAAATCCGGATGGGATTCACCGGTTTCAGTTAGACCGAAGAACATGTGGCGCTCCTAACGTGGCAGAACCAGATTCTGAGGGATCCATTTCCTCAGATTTCTCGCATGGAGCAGGAGAGAGAAGGGCGGAAGGCCACTTTGAGGCCGACCGTTCTTCTTCCGCGGCCTACCTCCGGGGTCTGACTACCAAGCTTCCGTTTTTCCCCTGGAGGTAGATGTGGTTGTGAGTCGCGCTCTCTCTGAAGACCATCTCCATCTCGGAGGATAACCACCTGGAAGGGTTGCGATGGATTATTTCCTTCCCTCTTCCTCCGATACAGACAATAGCAGCTGCGACTCCGATCAGAGAAGGCATGTGGGTGAAGAGAGGAAGAGCATGAGCGATCATATCACATCCCCTTGTCGTCACAAGATCCAGAAACTCATAGAAGATCTGCAATCTTTATGATTTTTTAAGCCACTTTTGGCCTTATAATTGTGAATGTAACCGTTTCAATTTGTACTGCTTTTGGCCGTAAAGCCACTTTATGAATGGATGTTTCTTCATAAGGTCAATGCCAAAAATTGTTATGAAATAAAGTCTCATGTATAGGCCTTCATGTATATTCTTAACACACATTGTCAAGGGCGAATAAAAATGCAACAAAAACAAAAGTTGAAATTGAAATTGAATAAGGCCTCAACAGGCCTGGATGTATAGAGCGTTGCCCCCTAGTGTTCGTAGGTGCAGCAAATACATGAGATTAAGGCCACAGGAAAAGGCCTGAATATAGATAGATGATGCAAGCCGATGAAGACTATAGTTGCCCCCCTGTCTGGGGAGAAGGTTGATCTGGTGGATCCTCGAACTCCCAAACACTAGGGTAATATTTCTTCAGGAACCGCCTGTTGATGGGGTTGCGATGGATGTCGCCATCCAAGTCTTTGCGATGAAAAGCCCCGCGCTCCATGATACGGTGGACAACAAAGGGTCCTTCCCATCGTGGAGTCCACTTTCCGCGACCGGTCAATTGCTCGCCAAAAGGCAAAACAGCCTTCCAAACAAGGTCCCCCTCTTTGTAACTACGACCACGCGTCCTCTTATCATAGGCGCGGGCGATACGTTGTTTTTCCATCACTAAATTATCCAAAGCCGCTAAGCGCTGCTCGCTCAGATCTTCGTGTTCTTGCCACATCGCCTGGACATAATCTTCACCGATCAAGTGATGCTGATCTTGTACGCGTAATGACTGAACGTTGATTTCCAAGGGTAAAACTGCATCATGGCCAAACATGAGTGCATAGGGTGTTGTAGTAGTGGGATTCCTCTTGGAGGTACGGTAAGCCCATAGTGTCTCATACAACATGTCGTGCCACTGGCGAGGGTTCTCAACCAGCATCTTCTTTAGCAGGGTAATAATAATATTGTTACTGGCCTCCGCTTGACCGTTGGATTGAGCATAATATGGAGTGCTGTGGATGAACTGGATGCCCAAGTCGTTGACAAGTTGCTCGACCTCACCTCCCATGAATGCTGCTCCCCTGTCTGAAACGAGCACTTCAGAGATACTGAACCTGCAGATGATGTTATGAAAAATGAATTGGCTAATGGTGGCACCTGAAGCCACCTTCAAAGGCTCAGCTTTGACCCACTTGGTGAAGAAATCAGTAGCCACGATGATGAACTTATATTAGAGAGAGGAGTGGGGGTGAATCATCCCAATCAGGTCCAATGCCCAACCTCGTGCAGGCCAAGGCTTAATAATAGGTTGCATGGGAATATTAGGGATATACTGGACTGGACCGTGTGCCTGACAGTCTTGGCATCCTTTAGCGAATGTGATACAGTCCTTCAAAATGCTGGGCCAATAATAACCATGTCTCCTGATGAGCTAACGCATCATAGGTCCCGCTTGATGGGCTCCACATACTCCTGTGTGTGCTTCGCGCATTAATCGTTTCGCTTTGCGGCCATAAATACATCATAAGTCTATGCCATCTTCCCCACGTCGTCGAAGCTCGTCACCCCTGAGGGAGTAATTTAAGGCAAGAAAGCGAATCTTCTTATCTACTGTAGGATCTGGTTGTTTGAGGTAATCGATCAACGGAATGCGCCAATCGATGTCAATAGGCTCTAGGACCGCGACGACCGGATCATCAGGCGGGTCTGGCCGCGGGAGCCATGAAGGCAGTGTGCGGTGCTCGACTTTCAGGATGCGCTCGCGAACTGCATACTTCAATGTAATGCCTGTAGCCAATTGAGCAAGTTCATTGGCCGCGAAATTGCGCTCGCGAGGGATGTATTCCAAATCCGCGTCATCAAATTGATCTAGAAGCTCAATGGCACGATTCAAATATGGTACAAGCAACCAGCTCACGCATCTGTATTTCTCTTGAAGCTGATTTATCACTAGCAGAGAGTCGTCGCGGATCTGAACGTTTCTCACTCCCAATTCCAGTAAGACTTCTAGGCCAATAATCAGGGCCTCATATTCTGCTTGGTTGTTCGTACACTTAAACTCCAATTGGATAGAGTAAGAGAAACGATCGCTCGTTGGATTCTCCAGAACAATCCCTACCCCTACTAATGTTTTAGTTCTTGAGCCATCAAAAAATAATACCCAGGGTTGCAAGGAAACTGTGGCTTAGTACCATATTGCGTACTCTAGAATGCGCGCCAACTCCAGTCAACTTGTAGTTGCAATCGCTATCTCTAACTCCTTCACTGTGGGGATATCCAACATAGGGTGATGTGCCAGAAAGTCTGCGATGGCCTGTCCCTTTACCGCTTTCTGAGGAACGTATTGTAGCGAGAATTCGGACAAGGCCAGTACCCATTTGCCAATGCGGCCTCTCAGAATAGGTCGCGACAACATGTACTTGACCAGGTCAGTTTGTGCGATGATGCAAGTAGTAAAGGATAACATGTAATGTCGCAACTTGCATGCTGAGAAGTACAATGTAAGACA
>LYNE01009812.1:0-10596 GCA_001662545.1 Rosa x damascena | reverse complement strand
CCCCCCTCCCCTCTGTTCTTCTTTGTCCTTGACTTCACTCTCTCTCTCTCTCTCTCTGCAAAAGATAAGGAAAGAAGAAGAAGGATCTGCAAAATAAGGTTTGGGTAACGAAATGACCCAAATACCCATCCAAATTTAGCATGTGGATTGTTAGTTAACATCGTCATGGACGGCGTGTATGAATGTTGGGTCGGGCTTCAAACTTGGGGTACCAAAGTGATAGTTTTGCATAGTCGGGTACTGAAGTTAGGAGTCGGCCTAAATTCAGGTACTGTTTGAAACATTTTCTCTAATTTATATGTGTGTGTTCCGTAAATACATTAAAACCTCTGAATGTTTTCCTCATCCATCCTATTAACCAACCCCCATTTAAGGGTAGCACTCAACACCCTCATATTAATCTTTGTCCTTGAGATGACGTGGGATGATTTTTTGCCGTAGAAGGGACCTTGCCTTCAATTCGGAGCTTGAAACATCCTTCAGTTTGGTAAGAGCTCCCAAAGAATGGCCTTCTTCTTCCTAGCTGAATCAGACATTTTAAGAACTGCGGTAACCGCTCCTCCATAAATAATGCTGGTAGTGGCGAAATCAAAATATCAACTGAACCAAGTCCATTATAGGCAAAAATTCTTCTACCCACCCAGGTGTGTGGTCACTTAATGTGTTGTCAACAAATTTTGCTTCCCGAGGCGACTGAGCGATTTGAGCCATCAGACCAATTCGTTAGCATTGTTAACACTATTTGCCAAGAAAAAAAAAAACTTTGCAGTTATGCATTGTTCCAGACTTCCAGGAGATGAGTAAATGAAACAAAAGATTTAATTAAATTTATTGGTGTGTGAAGTAAAAAAGACGCAGAGGTCATGTAGTCCTCCTATTTTTAATCTTCATTGTCTTTCTATCTTATTCTCCAGCATTGGTAAAGTTTCTGAAGCCTAACAAGGCCGTGATCCTTTTCCAGGGTCGCTCGCCAACCACAAGGGTGTCATCGCGAAGGCCATCAACAAAGGCACGCGCGATAATGCTTTGTTGCCGAAATCAAGAAGTACCCGAATAAGGACTCAACGGTGAAGCCAGATCATGTTTGATTTAGAATATATATGTTTAGGAATCAAATGTTCGATCAATTTTATGGGTATAATTGTGTAGTAGAGGGGCAATTGAAGTAAGATTTTGAACTCCCCAGGTTCTGAAGGAGGTCGAAGAAGAATCAACGAAAAATCTTAGATCAAACGAGTTTACTAAGCTGAAATTTTAGATCAAATTGATTAACTAAAGACAATAATTACAACTGCTATCGCCTTCTTTTTACATACTTAATATATATTTTTTTCTTTTAGATACTATCAAATGTTTGAGTGTCACTGTTAATTTTGGGTATGTACTATTAATTTGTAGGTATTACTTTTGTATTTTGTTCTAATCATTTTTATTTAATTTTTTGACATCTTCGTTGGACAAATTTAACATCGAGTCAAGCTAAGCCTATCTCAAACTCAAGCTTGATTCACAATTGAGCCAAGCTGAGCTCAAACTTATTTAAAAAAAAAAAAATTAATCAAGCCGAATCGAGCTTAAACTTTAAGAAACTAGTTCAAACTTGAGTTGAACTCGTTAAAAAATATAAGAGCTGAGCTTGTTCACTATAGTACTCGTCTCGACATGACTCCATGACACTCTTAACTAAAGGGGCTTTTTAAAAGTTTTTTTAATTTATTTCCCACCCAATCATTCTGATATGATACTGACAATCAAACCCATAATATCTAGTGTTGGTTTTACAAACAACCAACATGCCACAGCTCACCTTTTTCTATAAGTTAATTGAAACGTGTTAAACTGAATGAGCAAATCAAAATCTCAAGAACATAAACACACTTAATATTAATCAAAGCCACATGAACCAAAACTCAAGATTTGTGTGCTAACCTTTTTCAGTGTTGGGAGCCATTGAAGCTGCACGGATTGACTTTGACAACGAGCACAATTGATCTTCTCCTCTACTCTGGATTCAAGCTCCTTTCTAGGGGCAGGACTTTATGCTTTGTTACAGAGAGAGCAGGGACCAAAACCATCTATATATATATTGGTCAATTATCCTAAGAATCCTCCCATAAAGGTGTTTCTTAGAAACCAAGTCACCAATAACAAGAAGCCTAATGCAACACTAATTCAGATTACAATTGCAATCGAACTAATGGATTCCTAACCTATGAGCTGATATAATTGTCTCAATAGGTTTCTAGGTGTTGTACTAAATATACATCTCCTATTAATGATCAAAGTTCAAGTCCAATTTGTAAACTGAATATAGATGATGATAGGTCCACTTTTATTCTAACATTCTCCCTCTTTAACCATCATTGTCTATACAAACTAAATCAAAACGATTTCCAGAAATAGCTGAAGTGTGCACTGAGATGTAAGTGTACCTTAAATCCATTCAATTCTGTCAAAACGCATAACCATTGTAAGATCAAGAAATAGGCATGTTCAAATGAGCATACTCATTCTAGACCACAAAGCAACAGTTTCTGCATTTCACATGAATTCAAACTTAATGTGATGCAATCAAATAACATTATATATCAAACTGCAGTTGTTATTTGACACCAGTCCAACCTAAGTATTTTGAATATCAAAATCACAATGCAAACACAATTTTCTTAACACACAGTGGATCAATGTTTGCTTCTTACTGAATATATGCATATATGGCAATCCACTTGATAAAATAATCGAACTGATGAAATGTACAGCAACTATAAATTTACTAAAATAAATAAAGCTGTTAAAACATTGACTGAAAATACCTCATTTATTAAATCAAAATATGAAGTACAAGTATTTCTGTTACATAACTCAAAACAGAAAATCAAGAACTGTGTCTAAAAAAACTAAACTGAAAAACAATTTCCTCAAAACATTTTGCTCCCACTAAACTTAAGCACCTTGAAAACTCGACAAAATCCCCATGTTCCTAGAATGCTCCTTAAAAGCTGCTACTGAGTACTGACAATGCTTTGGTAAATGGATCTGCAAGCTGGTCACCAGTCTTGATTCCAGAAATCTCAACTTCACCATCTTTAATGAACTCTCTTTCTGATACTATAGAATTTTAAATCTATGTGCTTAGAGTTGTTTGACATTTTACTATTTTTGCTGAAGAACACAGCAGCGTCATTATCACAAAACACCTTCAAACTTCCAGTAACAAGATCACTCAACACTTAGTTTTCAAAATAAAATTTCTAATCCATAACCCTTCACAAACTCCTCCATAAATAGCTATCACCTCTGCCTGCATGGTGGAAGTAGCTATCAATGATTGTTTCATTGTTTTACTATTCTTGCTGAAGAACACAGCAGCCTCATTATCACAAAACACCTTCAAACTTCCAGTAACAAGATCACTCAATACTTTAGTTTTCAAAATAAAATTTCTAATCCATAACCCTTCACAGACTCCTCCATAAATAGCTATCACCTCTGCTTGCATGGTGGAAGTAGCTATCAATGATGGTTTCATTGTTTTCCAAGCTACTACACCACCTGCTAGCATATAAACATAACCACATGTTGAATTCATAGATGTAGGATAATTCCCAACAAAGTCAGAATTTGTAAAACCAACTAATTCAATCTTTTTCACACGTTTATACACAAGCATATGGTCTTTGGTCCTTTGCAGGTACCTTAGAACCTTCTTACCAGCTGTCCAATACTCATGTCTAGGGTTTGACTGAAACCTGGATAGCATACCAACTGCAAAAGACAAGTCTGGCCTTGTACAGACTTTTGCATACATTAAACTCCCTCCTAGCCTAGCATATGGTATTAATTCCATCTCAGTTTTAGGACATTGATTCTTGGTTAGTTTATCTCCCTTGGACATTGGAACTTCACCATTAGCACAGGTTTCCATTCCAAATCTTTTCAGAATTTTTGAAATATAATTTTGTTGAGACAATCCCTGCTTCCTATCTCTCTTAATCTCAATTCCTAGTACATATGATGCTTCTCCCAGATCCTTCATGTCAAAATTACTTGACAAGAAAGCTTTAGTATCTTTCAGCAGTTTCATATTACTGCTAGCAAGAAGAATGTCATCTACATACAGGATAAGAAAGATAAAATTATTTCCAACAACTTTAAGATAAACACACTCATCGACAAGATTTTCAGAAAATCCAAAAGATGAAACCACTGAGTCAAATTTCTTATACCATTGCCTACTAGCTTGTTAGAGTCCATAAATAGATTTCTTAAGCTTACAGACCATATTTTCTTTTCCTGGTTCAATGAAACCCTCAGGCTGTGCCATGAAAATTTCCTCCTCCAGCTCTCCATTTAAGAAGGTTGTTTTAACATCCATTTGATGTAATTCCATATCATAATAAGCTACTAAAGCCATTATGATTATGAATGAATCTTTAGTTGAAATAGGTGAGAAAGTTTCTGTAAAATCTATCCCTTCCTTTTGTGTGAAACCCTTAGCAACTAGTCTAGCTTTATGTCTTTCTATGTTCCCACTGGCATCTCTCTTGGTTTTAAAAACCCAATTGCAGCCAATAGGCTTATGATTTTCTTTCGGCTTCACAAGCTCCCAAACACCATTTTTATACATTGAGTTAAGCTCTGCAATCATTGCATGAGTCCAAGCATCAGAATCATTACTATCAGTTGCTTGTTTAAAACTAGTGGGATCATTTTCATCAGATAATGCATACTCAACTTCATTCAAATAAACTTCATAAATATCATCCTCCCCTCCAAATCTTGGTTTTCTCACTCTCTGTGATCTTCTAGGTACCACAACTTGATTTTGTTGTGGCTCAAGTTGAAGTTGAGGTTCAGGCTGAGACTCAGGTTGTGGTTCAGTTTGAGGTTCAGTTGGAATTTCTTGTACTTGTTCCTGATCTAAATTTGGTTCAGCCATTTCAGAATCATGGTCACTAGCCTCTAAGACATTTTCTATTGCATTTTGATCTTCGACTAGATTTTGGCTTTGAACTAATCCTGAACTTAATGAATTATTTTGAATGCTTGGCATAACTGCTATATTATCCACATGTTCTACAATTTCTTGAAAATCTAAAGACAAGTCCTCAAAATTTGTATTGTAGACACTTTCACCTAAAAATTTAACTTGATGAGTTTCAAAAACTCTGAGTGAATGATAAGGTGAATAAAGTTTATAGCCTTTAGACTTTTCACAATAGCCAATAAAATGACAAGTTACAGACTTTGGATCAAGCTTTCCTAAATTTGGATTATAAATCCTTGCTTCAGCTTTACATCCCCAGACATGACAATGGTGTAAACTTGGTTGCCAACCACACTATAATTAAAATGGTGTTTTATCTACAGCTTTGCTTGGGGATCTGTTGCAAAGGTAATTTGCAGTTCTTAAGGCTTCTCCCCAAAGCATCTTTGGCAATCCAGAAGTACACATCATACTTCTTACCATGTTTAATAGGGTTCTATTTTTCCTCTCAGCTACCCCATTTTGTTGGGTATTATATGGTGTTGTATACTGAGCCTTTATGCCTACACTTTGCAGATATAATGCAAAAGACCCTTTTGTTGTCCTTGCTCAGTATATTTGCCATAAAACTCTCCCCCCCCTATCAGACCTCACAACTTTAATTTTCAAGTCCAGTTGATGTTCAACCTCAGTTTTGAAAATTTTAAAAGCCTTATGTGATTGGGATTTTTCTGACAGTAAGTAGATGTAGCTATACCTGGAAAAATTGTCTATAAAGGTAATGAAGTAAATATTTCCACATATTGTCTTATCACTCTTATGTCTAAATGGTCCACATATAGATGTATGGATTAATTCCAACAATTTTTTGCTTCTGTTGGCATTTTTCTTTCTTAAGTTTGTCATTTTTCCTTTATATATAGCATTCAATACAATTTTCAAGATCATCAAAGTTCAATTCTAGAAGTGTTTTATTTTTCACGAGTATTTTCAATCTATCTTTTGATATGTGGCCAAGTTTCCTGTGCCACAAGTATGCAGAATTCTTTTTACACCAGTAATGGTATTTGTACTTGATGTGTTATTGTTATTTTCAACAAGTAAAGTTTCTTGTTGTCTTAATGAACAATTCAATCTTAAATAATCATTCACAATAACACCAGAACCAAAAATAGAATAATCTTTAGGCAAGAAATCAAGAGAATCCTTGAAAATTTTTATTCCATTAGAACCAATGTAAAAATTACATCCACTCTTAACCAAAAGACTAACTGAAAGCAAGTTCCTCTTAATTGAGGGAATATAATAAACACTATCTAAAACCATTAAATTTCCTAATCCCAAATCTAGTCTTAAAGATCCTATTGCCTTAACTGCAACCCTCATTCCATTCCCAACGCAGATGTTAGCTTCATCACTTCTTAGCTTCCTCTTCTTTATGAATCCTTACAAAGAATCCGTAATATGGTGTGGTAGGCCACTATCTAACCAATAAGAATGAGGTTCAATGTTAACAAAATTAACTTCTAATGAAAAAGTTTCTAAATGATTAAATATATTAATCTTACCCTTTTTCACAAGCCATGTCTTAAAACCTGTACAGTCCTTCTTCATGTGTCCTACTTTCTTACAAAAGTAGCACTTGAACTTAAATGGCTTGTTAACTTTAGCTGCTGCAGTATTTCTTGATGGCTTAGCTATAGTTTTCTTAGGCTTGAGTTTGTTATATTTCTTTGGCTTCTCAAGTAAGTTGACAGAGGTGGAGGGCTGCTTTTCTTTCTTCATTCTACTCTCCTCATCCACACAAATAGCTATCAGCTCATTCAAGGTCCAGCTCTCCTTCTGTGCATTGTAGCTAGTTCTCAAAGTATTGAAACTAGGTGGCAGAGAATCTAAGGCATTGTGAACGAGCTGGTCATCCTTAACTCCCAAATCGAGATCCCTGAATCTAGCATTTAACTCAGTGAGCTTCAGAATGTGTTGCCTAACTCCTCCACTCCCAGTGTATTTTAGCTCATTCATTTCCTTAGAGAGCCTTGCTGCCTCAGCCTTATTGCTCTCCTTAAACTTCTCAGCTATGACATCCATATAGTCAACTGCTAAGGCTGGTTCATCTATGCTACCCCTAACAGTATCAGTCATGATAGTCCTCATTACATTCTTAGCTCTATAATTTGCTCTATGCCAATCTCGATAATATTTCTTCTCATCAGGTGAGCTATTGGCATCTGTTCCATAAGGCTCTACATCAGTAAAACACAAGTCCATGTTTTTATGCATCATGAGATAAAACTCTTCACCACTCTTCCAGGCCTTAAAGTTGGATCCAGTAAGCATCCGGATGTTATTCAAATTCATGTAGGTGATTCCTAGGGAGCAAAACAAAAGAAACGTGTAAGTTTTTAGTTTTTAACAGTTCTCAAAACAAGTTTTGTCAAAAGATGTTCTACATCCATGTGTTAATTCTAAAGCAGTTCATATAAACACTCAAGTAGAAAACAAAAGCAACTTGTAATAAAAACAATACCAAAGTAATGTAACTCTAGCCCCAAGTATTGTAAATCAATATCAAGCATCACTTTTATAGCAGAAAACATGATATTCTGAAGATTTCTTAATCATTATGCCACAAGCAGTGAATTCATGTTATTCTAAAGACAATCAACGTCTTTATGATAGAAGAAAAGTCCCTAGAATCCAAAATTGAACTCAAAATTATGATGCTGTTTCACATCCTAAACCATATAGTTCACACTTCTTTGGAAGACAATATACATATGCAGTTTAAAAGCAAAACACAAATTTATGATCTTTTCTTCAACTTAATGAATTTTTGAACAATTGACAGATAATTGCTTTGTGCAACATATCCACTCAAACATTTAAATTCTTAGACCATGAAAAGTTTTCTATTCAATCTGCAGCTTTAGCATAACAAGCATGTACAGGGAGATTAACTTAATCACATGTCATATTATACCATCGCAGATCATCAAATATAGAAACTTCACACATGTAAAACAATCATACCAAAACATCAAGATATTCAAACATGCTCATTCCAAAAACCATCACATCACAAAAACAAATTCTGAAAATTAAGTTTCATCCGGTCACCATCTACTCTAGCCTAGGTGCACGCCGGGAATGCCTCTATTGTTCTTGTACATTACGATGATCAATAAGATTCTTGAATTTTAAAGAAAAATTTCCAGAAAACTCTAACCTTGTTCATACTTAATTTGCTGCAAAATCTTATCGCGGAAGCATGAATTTCAACCAAAAACAGCAATCTATCAGTTCGGCTTCTTAATTCGCAGAATTTGGTGTTTTGAATTCCATAGAGGACATAAACATCGTCTTCGCTTTCAATCTCGGATAGAAGCCTAATCCCCAAATCAAATATGACCATCTGTAGGGGTTCTGAATAGGATAGGATCCGGGTCAGCGTTTCTGCGGGTTTGGGCTGAAAAGATTTTTCTAAAAATTTGGCCCACTCGTGGCCTGTTTCTTTAACAAGGTGTTTAGAGTAAAATTTTATAGGTTTTTAGTTGAAAACAAAATTTTGGTTCTTCCAAAATTTGATTAATCAAAATTGATTTATGTTTTTGAAAACCTGAATGCTCTGATACCATTTGTTAAACTGAATGAGCAAATCAAAATCTCAAGATCAATTCACAAGAACATAAACACATGCACTTAATATTAATCAAAACCACATGAACCAAAACTCAAGATTTGTTTGCTAACCTTCTTCAGTGCTAGGAGCCATTGGAGCTGCACGAATTGACTTTGACA
Organism: Rosa x damascena; assembly: GCA_001662545.1. NCBI lineage: Eukaryota > Viridiplantae > Streptophyta > Magnoliopsida > Rosales > Rosaceae > Rosa > Rosa x damascena. Next base: position 1,811 of record LYNE01009812.1, on the reverse strand, counting down.
ATGAGCATAATTGATCTTCTCCTCTACTCTGGATTCAAGCTCCTTTCTATGGGGCAGGACTTTAAGCTTTGTTACAGAGAGAGCAAGGACCAAAACCATCTATATATATATTGGTTAATTATCTTAAGAATCCTCCCATAAAGGTGTTTCTCAGAAACCAAGTCACCAATAACAAGAAGCCTCATGCAACACTAATTCGGATTACAATTGCAATCGAACTAATGGATTCCTAGCCTATGAGTTGATATAATTGTCTCAATAGGTTTCTAAGTGTTGTACTAAACATACATCTCCTATTAAAGATCAAAGTTCAAATCCAATTTGTAAACAAAATATAGATGATGATAGGTCCACTTTTATTCTAACAAAACGTAATTTTTTTTTTTTACATTTTTTTAAAATCAGTACTAGAACTTCTATCATTTTTCTTTTGAAACAATGAGCAACGTCTTTGGTCATTCAAAATACTCAGGCCAAAATAGCACATTATATACGCTTCCACTGCTAGAGCAACATGAAGCAAATAAGAAATATAGTTGTATGTAGGATAGTACCATCCATTCGACATCAAATCTCGCTTATTGTAGTAACGAAGTAGAACATAAGAAAGCACCCTAAGTGTTGGTGAGTTGTGAGCTGTTGGTAAGTTATAATTCCAATACTATAAAGATCATGGGGCCGATTCTCACTGGCATATGTAAGGGTGAGGTGGGTTAAGGGTTTTTTTTTTTTTTCCAAAAATAAAAAAATAAAAAATCTGCTAGCTTCCCTAAACAAGGTAGGGATTTATTGGAAAACCAAAAAAAAAACTAAACCAAACTTAAACGCAACCTTGAGGCTCAAAAAGAAAAGACTAGCCCAAGGCCCAATAGAAGCTGGCCTAGCTCAGGTCCAGGCTCTAACTCCTCTAGAAGACAGACATGCGCACTTTTCACAACGGCGACCACCATCGCTAATCTAGGAACACCACCACCCAAGAGACCCAAAACTAAATGGTGTATCGAACACACATGTATCCAACCAGATACACATTGCCCCAAGCCGCCATCAACTCTCATCGATGTCGCTGCTGATGCTCGGAATAGATCTAGATCAAGCCAGCAAGCACACCCCAATCCAAAACCTGTCCCTTTGAATCGGTGCCGTCGACCTCCAAAGCCTCAGAGTAGCAAATCAAAACCAGATGCCGACCCTTCTGCCGCAACCTCCAGGCTTGACAATCCCAAAAAGTCTAAGCCTGCAATAGAAAACAATAAGCCGTCCGGCAGCAAGAACTGCACATCATCAATGTGACCAAAGGTCAACACCAAAGATGGGGGCGCTACCGGACGAGGAAATCTCGCAAAGGTCTAGTTCGAGGTAGAGGCACGTTGAGAAATTAGGGTTTCTTTTCAAAATGTCATTCTACAATACAATTTTGTCCAATTTAGATTATGCACCAAGATAAAAATCAACACTCTCTTTATCAACAAATACGGATTAAAGTTATTACAATTACGTCTTATGTCATTTACAAAAACAAATAAATTATAACAACAAAATTATATACTACCATTAATTTAACCACTCCACTAATATTTTTTTGAAAGTAATAGTCAACTACTTTATTAATAATAATAAGGGCTAAAGTCTGTTTAGTCCTTGTACTATGCCTCTCTCATCGTTTCAGTCCCTGATATTCCAATTTAATCTGAAAAATCTCTGAGGTCTCAATTTCCGTCTAATAGGTCATTTCCGCGGGAAATTAGGAATTGGCCTTGGGTGAAATGTCCAATATACCCCTCAGTTTTTTCTTTTTTTTTTCCTTTTTA
>LYNE01009809.1:0-15740 GCA_001662545.1 Rosa x damascena | reverse complement strand
TGATTGAGATTCTATGCATTGTAATCCTCTATATAAAGAGACCCCTATTATCAATGAGAACACACAACGATTATCTATCAATTTCTGATTCCCTAAAACAGAATCAATATTCAGTATTAACATACCTAATTTTTATCATATAAAATTAGGAACACAAGAAATATTTGGAGCATAAAAATGAAGTTGCGGAAGATAATGAGCTTAATGAAAATATTTTTATTTATAAAGCAAAATTTTTGAAACGTTTAAATTTAGAATCGTTGGTAAATTTAATATTTTGCAAGGTGTTTTTAGACTCGTGATCCTATATATGTTTAAAGTTGGTACATACTTACCAATTCAAGTTTCAGCTGGAATGGTTGATATGCATGGTTTTTTCCCTCTCAACCAAGGTTCGAATCTCAGGGTTTCAAACTGGCTTTTTGATCTCAGTTCAAAATCAATTTGGGCCCAAGTTTGGCTGTTTGGCCACATGCAAAAGGCAAAATATCGAGGATTTCCCTATAATTTCGGAAATATTGCGAAATATCCAAAATTTCGCTCGAAATTTTCTTGGTATATCCCGATAATATCGGGAGATTGAAAAAATGAAAATTTCGCCGAAATATCGGCGAAATTATCGAATTTTAAGACCTTGGTATTCATACTTCGTTTCAAGGGCCGTAGGAACTCACTTGGCATGAATTAGAGATGATCCAAGGGTCACGAATTCACACCAAGAGGCCTAGAGATCGAGGAATTAGGCAACCAAGCTCACCATAACCGTGACCAAGCTAATCATGTAGTGAACCATGCTTATATCTCCCACGATTATTAAATCGGGGTTTTAGCTTTAAAATCCAAGGATGTCATCCCCTAAATTTCAATCTAGAAATATTAAAACACATACGCAAGAGTTGACAATTCCTAAGCATGCATTCCAATCTATTATTAGAAAACGCAAGCATTCAATAATTAACAAATTTCATACATAAATTAAATTAGGCCTTTATTACATCAAATTTGAGTTATGGCACACAACCCAAACCCCCAACAAAGAAATTACTCACAACCCATAATCATAGACATCAAAATTACAAAATTCAAATAGAAAATATTAGAGAAGTATAGGAGAAAACAAGAATAATCACAAATAGCTAAAAAACTAACATGACTAGTCTTGATTTACAACTTCCACAATTATCTAAGTTTTGAATCTTGTAGAGGTAGAACCTTTTGATGAATCCTTGAAGCTTGGGTGAATAATCCTTCAATTCCCTCAAGTAAAACTAAAAAAATATCAAAAATGGAAGAGGAGGATGAGAAAGAGAGTAGCCCAAAGGACTGTCCCCTTTGGTGGTGTGCAGCGCTGTGTAAAGGAAAAAATGGATGGGATGGTTTTAATTAAGGGTTAGGCCGTGAGAGAAAGAAGAAGAGAGGGAGATAAGGGACATGTGGCCAAATATGAGAGGAATAGAGGAAAAAGAAAAGAAAAACAAATGAAAAAGAAAAAAAGAAGAGGCAGCACGTGGGAAAGAGGAAAAAGATGAAGGCTGATGATGTTATAATTGCTGACGTCATAATTCAGATTTTTTTTTTACCTTTTTCTTTTGTTTTCTTTATTTCTTTCTCTCTTCTTCTTCTTTCTTTTATTTTATTTCTTCTCTCTTCTCAATACACTTCCGCTTATGCTATTGGAAGCAATTGGATTCTACTCTCTTAATGGTGTTGACCACGGTTGTACTGCATTGACTATTTCGTCCTTTTGTCGGAAACTTCAATTTGCTCTAATTTCGCACAATTTTCTCTCGTTTCCGCAATTCCTCTTATTTCTACAAAATAATAAAAAATAAATTAATTACATATTAATTGACATGAGGATTGGCTTATGTTTAGTGTTTTCGATATAATTGCACGCATATAAATGCATATAATCACAAATCAATGGGCCATTTACTCATAAACTAACTTCAATTTAAATAGCCAGATCATGTAATCATGAATCAATGTTAGAACAAGTCAATTGAAGGAATTTTAATATAGGTAGGTTCATTATTTGAAGAAAAAGCACCCATGTAACAAAAGCAATTGCTGATTTATCTACTAAATTGGTAACTATCAATCCCACTATTCACCCAAAATTGACAATTATGTAATGCCCCAAGCTGCACCTCACCAGATTAAGCACGTCACAGTGCCGCAAGTCTCTTAAACACAAACCGAACGCTCGATTTACAATCTAGAGAACCGCTAGGCATTTTATTAAAAAAATAAAAAAAATTTGTAAAACACAGCGGAAGCTACAAATATTTTTGAGGTGAAAATCCTTGAATCACTAAAATCAATTTGTTCGTCTAGACTTGAAATGAATGCTCACTCGGAAGGTACAAAATTCAAGGAATAAGAATTTAACGAAGTTCGACGCAAGAATAGTTACATACAAGTTCTGGAATACAAAGTTTGAGAAATAGAAATCAGAATAAAGTCCAGAAAATGGTTTACCGAACTTGTTCCACACACCCAACTCTGTCCGCTATTGTCCCGTCACCAGTGCACAGTACCTGCATTCATACTGTTGTAGGGGGTGAGCTTTCATCCTCGCTACTCAACAGGAACTCTGCCTCAACTAGAATTAAAACCAATAAATAAATTTTTGGGCTGCCCAGTATGAAAACATACTTCAATCGAATACTTAAAGGAACGACAAACTTTATAATATTTTTTTTTTCAATTTGAAAACCGATGCATGATGCTTAATTAAATACAGTGCCAAATCCAAGTATCACCTGATGGCCGGTCCCATAGACACACTACACGACCTTACCTCAAATTAGTTTATAACCAGGTAAGCGTAGCGAGAGCGTCCACTATCTAGCTACACACACGTACCGAGTCCATTATTACGGATACTCGGACGACCGGCATAGCTAACCCTCCGAAGGTTGAGGAAATCGAACCCAAGGAAGTCAGTGCCCCTTTCGCTCTCAAGCCATCATATTTCTCAAGATTTGGTTAGTATGCATTGCATTTTAACATAACCAAATCATACCACCTAACATGCATCACTGTAATAATATATAAGAAAACCACTAACCGAAGAGAATCCTGAATCCCTACCTGGGTTTCGAAGCTTTCTCGCACGTACTCCAAGAGTAGTGAACCTTCCGTTCCTCAGGTAACTGGAGTCCTAAGTTTTGACATTTCGATAGTTAATAATCTATTGAACAATTATACGAAATCTCGACGATTAATAAATCGTCCAAACCAACTTTTCCTGGTTTGACCAGGATTGACCAATTTGACCACATTTGACCAATCGCGACAAGTTCGGTTAATTACTGAACATTCACTTGAAGCTTACGATATCGACCAAATATATATTAAGTGCACCCAATTACTAAGGCCACCCAATATATATATATATATATATATATATATTAATTTCTTCCACTTACTATCAATTTAACATATGCACAAGCAAAGAACATGTTTCCAATTTCATCGACGATTTATCTCAATTCACCCAGCACTTGGTCTTTTACTTCCATTTCGCATTTTGTCTCATAGTAATTCAACGGTAACTCAACCATTTTCAAATCTCCATAGCTCATTCTAAATGTACCATCACAAGCACAATGACACAATTGATTCTATGCAACCAAATTTTCAACAACACATTATCAGATTTCTTATCGAAACTACAACACTTCGAATCAAGACATACACACTCATTCTGCACATGCAAACCATACCACACAGCCAACCCAAATCCTCAACTTTCAGGGATTAACATCCGATTATCACCAAGTACAAAACTTTGATTCAAGGTCGGGATTATACCTTGGAAAATCGGAAATAAACTTCAATTGATCCAAACTCAGTCCCCACAACTCACTGCCAAGACAGGAATGGTGATGAACTGATGATTTTCACACCAGCGACTCAACGAACTCCTCGATTGTTGACTTGAAGTGCAGTTGAGCAAGAGATGGAGCCCAGAAAGGTCAGAGAGGTTGCCGGCGTCGAAGAACACGGCAAAGCTGTGGCTACCCAAAAACGTAAACCATCAAAACTTAATCCAAATCAAAAACTAATTGCACAGACGGTTAGAGGAAGACGAGAAGATGAGTTTTCATAGGGATGGCAATAATCCCCATCGGGTATTCGACCCTAACAGGGAGAAATTGAGGGGAAATCGGGTAACGGGAATGTGGATCCCCAGTATTCGAATTTTGAAATCGGGTATGGGGCAGGGATGGTATTGTGATGCCCATCCCCATACCCACCCAATAAGAATTATCTAAAATATACATAAATTTATTATATATATTTTTGATATTATTTATAAATAAATATTTATGTAAACGTCATCTTTTTGTCAATATTTAAATTCTGTCAATATATTTTTGTTATTAATCAATTCACCTTGTTGGAGTGAATGAGCAAATTGTTAGGTACACTAAGCAGTTGATTGTGGAATTTTTTTTGTCCAATGCAGACTGTTATTGTTCTTTTTTAAGCGAGACTTGTATTTGTTTTTGTTTGATTGAAATAAAGTATTTATTTTATTTTGATGTTTGATTTTAACTTCATACTTTACAATCAATAATTATTTGTATGAATTTTTATATAATAAATTAATAATATTGTTAACGAGGATTGGGGGGGGGGGGGGTACGGGGACCTAATCCCCAATGGGGATGGGGACGGAGAATCCCCAATTTCTTATTACGGGGATTGGGGCGGGTAAGGGGATGGAGAATGAAGTTGGGTATGAGGATGGTAATTTAATCCCCTTACCCTGCCCTCCCCATTGCCATCCCTAAGTTTTCATACCACATGTAGATTAATCGGTTGCCGGAAAACACCACAGAACCACTGGAGCAGGCGCTGGTTCTCGCTGTCGATTCTCCGTTCACGATCGTTGCATGTATAATCTGAGGATACGAGGATGTAGGCGACGGCGAGACGAAGCTTTTGCCGGTGGTCCGCCGAGGAGATGTGGCAGGAGGAACGATTTCCGATCGAACCCACTCACGGGTCGTCGGGTCGGCTATCCTGGTCAGAGAGTTCTGATGCTCTCTTGGGTGTTATGGATCAATCTGACTTAGTCCTTCTCCCTTTTAAAGTGAAATTAATGGCCCAGATCAATGGTGGAGAGAATAAACAGCTCAGATCGCACCACCTAATTTCTATTTCTTTATTTAATCTCTAAAGTCCCAAAATTTCAGAAAATCGTAATAGATAGCTCGGGTATCCAAAAAATTCCCTGAAAATTTAAACGAACTCGGCGTGTCATATAGTTTATTAATCAATCCTTAAATCTAGGATTTCATCTTATGAAAATTTCTGAAAATTTTCTCGAGCGCTTGGATGATTATCGAGATCGTTAAATAATTTCTCGTACGATCTCCACTAAGCTCGACACACTTTTTCGGGGCTCACAAATTACACTGTGCAGAAAAAAGAAAAAAGAAAAAAGAAGATAATATCTCCATGCAAATCCACTAGTCTCACATTTCAAATTTAGGATTTTTTTACTTTACGAATTTGAGTTAAAGATTATCATTGTCATTTAATTCCTCTAACACCCCAAACTGCACGTCACCTAGGGGTGAGTTCAGTTCTTTCCGGTTCTGTTTTTAGTCTAGACCGAGAATAGAACTGAACTTAAATTTCGATTTGGTTTGATTTTCTATTTTTCAAAGTTTAAAACCGAAACAGACCCGAACCAGCCGAGTCGATCAGATTTGGTTCAAGTTTAATTTTTTTTTTATTAAAAATTATTTTTATATTTTAGCTTAAAAGAATTAACTCTAAAATGGCACTTATTTCGGGCTAGTAATTACAAATGAAGCATTGCACCTACCTCTGAAAATAGTGGCTGATTTTGACTTCATGTACGTCCAGTATCCAAGTTGATTCTAACTATTATGACATTCACTGCCAGTCCCAAACTACCAGTTCCATGTTTAATGGCTGATAATATATAATAATTATAATGAAAAATAGAACAAATATAAAAAAAAATTTGAAAAATTATAAACCCAAATTATGAACTTGCTCATAAATTCCGAATTCCCTGCCATAAAGTTCAATCTTGAACATTCTCTGGTTGAACACTAGCAGTTCAAGTGGCACCTTCTCTTTCTTCCCTCCTTGAACGTACACAATTTGCTGCATCACACCCAATCATCAGAAGGATGCAATGTTTCAAAAACTAGGTTACAAAAAGAATCATCACATACCATATTTTGGCATTTCTCCAGCAACCTCTTTAGGATCAATGTTGGCCTTCATCAGATCTGTTGACAACTTAATTAGTGCTCCTTGAGATCCATAACAAAGCAGATAAAAACCAAGTTGCCAAACAAAAAGCCACATATAACATCATGAATAAGAAGTTGATGCCAATTATTTATCTATTTTTTGATAATGCTCCCAGCACGATCATATTCAACTTCTCTTTCACTGTGTCGCAAACTTGATATCATGTGACATAACTCCGCAACTACAAAAATTGACATTCAAAGTTTAATCTCCAGTTCATGGTATACAATGATGAGGGAAGAAAAACCTCACTCTTGTGAAATACCTCACAATTGCGAATATTGTGTTTGTAGTCCATAATTCGGAAAAGCTCCTCAGTGGTAAACTTCACATGTACATATCCCAAATATCTCATTGACTAAATGATGAAGAAACTCAACAATAAATAATATTAGATTGATAACAGACTTACCATCTTGACTAATAAATAATATTAGATTGATAACAGACTTACCATCTTGACTAATCTTTAAGGGAAACCAGCCATCATTAAAGGTACTTGTATCAAAAATTGATGGTTGTTTTAGGAAAACTGAAATTGGGAGAGAATTGAGCTGTGCTTTCTTTGATAATAGGGACCTCTTTATACAGAGGATTACAAGCATAGAATCAAAGTTGTACATGGAAATGTAATCGTACAATGATTAGATATTTACGAATATCTCCGAGAATATCTCTAATACAAACCCTATTACAACTTGCACAAGTAACCTAGAGTTTGGGCTAGACACATATTCTAGATTTACTTGAACACTCCCCCTTGTGTCGCCAAAACATGGTGCTCCTCTCGTTGCCTCATCAAAAACCTTGTCGAGTAAAAAAACTCAGTGGGACAAAAATAACCTCGGTTGAAAGAGAAAAATAGTACAACACACCCTTCACATATGTTTCGAGACTATACATGCATACATCTCCCCCTGATGTCTGTATCTGCCCTTGATGACTCCGTCATGGGAGTTCGGATAACTTCCGCAAACGATGCTACCAATATATATGTTTTTGGAAAGTGGAATTAGGTAGTGGCTTAGTGAACAAGTCTGCCATACTGTCCTCAGATCAAACCTGATTCACTTTGATGTTGAGGAGAGCCTGTTGTTGCTGATTATACTTGGTGTCATCGCTTTTGATGTAGCCTTGCTTCATCTGTTCAAGGCAAGCAGAATTATCCTCATAAATGCTGGTAGGCTCATCTGTGGTAGACTTCAAACTACAATTGCTTCGAACATGCTTAATTATGGATTATGGATCCAATCCATAAACATTCACTAACTGCTTCGTGAAGAGCAATAATCTCTGCATGGTTCGAAAATATAGCGACAATGGTCTGTTTTGTAGACCTCCAAGACATTGCGGTCTTACCCATGATGAACACATAACTAGTTTGGGAACGACCTTTGTGTGGGTCAGAGAGGTACCCAACATTAGGCCATTAGCAAAACCTTCCAAAACACTAATGTTGTTTTAGGATGAGGATAAAGGACGCAGAACAGTGTTTGCGGCGTTCCTAGTGTGTGATGGGTCCTAATCCATCATCTCTCTGTAGAGATAGAACAAGCTCATATCAATCATACATCACAAGTATCGAAAAATATCTCTTACACCAATCCAATGGCATCGCGTTGGCGCAGAGCTATACCTAGCTAACAAGTTTACTACAAATCAGATGCCCGGTCTTATGCATTAAGTTATGTACAATAATGCGCCTATTGTACTTAAGTAGAGCACTTCTACCTCTAGCACTTTTTCACCATCATCCTTTGGACGAATAAGATCCTTTTCAGGATCAAGGCTACGGACGATCATAGGGGTGCTTGAAGGCTTGACTTTGTCAAAATGCTTAAGCATCTATCAACACGATCCTCAAGTTCCAAACCGAGACATAATTGTGTTCTCCCAAGATCCTTCATCTCAAACTCAAATTTCAAGTGTTCAGCGGTTTTCCGTAACTCTTTAAGGGTTTCAACATGAACCGCGATAGAATCCAGAATTTGTCATGAAAACACATGGGTATATCCCTTCCCAATCAAGTAGTCACTTTAGTGAGCGCTGCAACCTCATTGTAAACACGCTCTGTGGTCTAGAGCCACTTACTTGGTTAAATGAAGTTTACCATGAACCTTCATGTATATTCCTTATCTAGATCCCCATAAAGATACTTAGTGACCACATTAGTAAGTTGCATGTTCAGTTATTCAGAAACTACCGAACTGACAAGGTAGTGGAGTGCAATGACATCCATTACGAGAGAATATGTCTCATCGTAGTCAATTGTAGGGCATTTCTTGAGAAGCTTTGCGCCATAAGGCAAGGTTACCATCTCTTTTTCTCATCACGCTTTCTAACGAAAACCCATTAATCACTAGGTTTTATGTTAGGAAGTGTTGCCATTACTGGCTCGAAAAATTTTCCTCTTCGTTAGAGAATCCAACTTAACCTGGATCGCATCTTTCCATCTAGGCTAATTTTCTCTACATTGGCTTTCATTCATTAACAGAGCATGGTTCGATATCATCGGACTCAACAAAATCATGCGCTATGAAATGCGCGAATACATCATCAATCATGATGGAGTTTCTATCCCACGTCTCATGTACACTAGTGTAATTTTCAGAGAGCTCTATATTCTTAGAAATAGGTTCTGACGTTGAGGCATCTCCCAACGAAAGCCATATTCCAGAACATTCTCATGAGACGAATTTTGAGTGTCGATGATCAAAGGATTAAGTTGTGCCAAAGTATCCTTTGAACACACGGGCCTCCTGAGCATCCTAGCTGGGGCCATGACCTGTAACGCCAGAGTGCCACTCTCTATGGCGTTAGTGCCATGCCTATCTCCGTGTAGGATGATGTTACATCCTCTCATAGGACATCCATCCTTGCAGGCATATTTGCAGTAGATATGTGTGATATAGTCACTTTAGCGGGGATCGAGATGAGAAATAGTGGAGACAGACCACGACAATTCCTGTCATTCCTGCTGAACATCCGTAATCTTATCTCCCCCTAATAACAGGAAGACTGTCTCATCAAAGTGACAATCGGAAAATCTAGTGGTAAGGAGATTGCCTTGCAAGGGTATTAAGTGGCGGACGATTGTTTGAGTCTCAAATTCAACGTATTTGCCCATTCGTCAGTAAGGACTCATCATAGTGCGCGGTGGTAGCGCGATTGGCACATAAATGATGCACTCAAATATGCGTGAGTACAAGATACTTGTAGCCAGTCACTAGCTGTAACGCAGAGATAGATTGAGTGACGGTGGGTCGTAGACGAATTAGCATAGCTGCATGTGATATTGCATCACCCCAAGTAGATATAGGGAGATTGGTGTACATTACCAATGTCCAGGCTACCATCGTAGTCATTTTCGCGAGACTATTTTGGTGTGTACATGGGAATATGATGTCCAACATCAGTCCCAGTGATATGCAATAATCATTGAAAGTCTTCGATGTAAACTCTTTATTGTCAAGGCCAATTAACTTAATAGGATGATCTGGGGAGTGAGCCCATTTTCATATGATATGTGCTAGGAGTATAGTATAAGCAACATTTACAGGTGGACAGTGGCACAACACGTGACCAACGTGTTTGCGTGTCAACCAACATCATGAAATATTTAAACGTCCACAAGTTGGTTGAATCAGTCCACATAATCCCCTCAGATTCTATATAAGAACAGAATGAGTATTTTCGTATCCTTTGCGTAGGATGGTCTCAGTCCTAATTTTCCTAAGGAACAAGCTTTGTAGAATGAGCGAGAGGCCTTAGAAGCAACCAATGAGGATTTTGGTTGGGTTAGAGCGTCTGAAAAGTTATTGGAAGCAAAGTTGGTGATTGCAGCATCACCTAGGGTGCCATCACCATGATGCATGCCATCCATGGCATCATGGATAGGGATTGTGCCAGCCCTAGGCTGGTGGTGGACGGCAGCGGCGGTGATCATACTTTGTCCAGGAATCAACCTTTGATTTGTGCTTCATTTCTCTCCAAAGAATGGTTGTCCATGTGAAGTCTTTAGTAGAAAGATCATCATATCATGACTAGGATGACCTATCCTATTGTGACAAATCCAATATGTGTCTAAATTCAAGAGATATTCTCTCATAACTTTATTGGATTTAAGGAGCGTAGAGAGTTTCTGTGACAGTAATCAAGGTGCCATTTGGCAAGAGGAACTTGGGCTGTTCCATGTCCTTGAACTAATCTTGATGGCCTAGCCATCATAGTCATAAAGTTATATGCTCAGAATCAAAACTGAGTCATAATGAAAAGAACTCGAAATTTTATTCACAAGCCAACGGAGTATATCATTGTTTCTTAACCATTAAGAGAATCTAATCAAAATACTAGCTAATGCAAAACAATGGTAGTCGTTTGACTTCTTTTAGTAACTCCAAAATAAATATAACTAGGTGAGTAGAGAGATGTTGGTGGAGCAAAGCTCGCATAAGTACCACTTATCTCAAACCTTCCTAGACATCATACTTACTTTGGATGAGCCTACTTGAAGAGAAACTAATCCAATGGCATTTACTATGAAATATATGGCAATTGCCTATTACATTTTTTGGAAAAATAAAACTTAAATAGAATTGGCGATATATTGATCCCAACCAGATTTGAAGTCTTCAACCCTTCACTCTAGATCATCTTCTTGATCTTCTTGTTCCATGTAGTGAGCTTCTCTTACTTCACAATATGCTTTGTAGGTGGTGACAATATCTCCACGAGCTCTACAAATATGTGCCTAATGACCGGATAATCCATATCGGGAACATACATCTCTGTGCTCAGACTCCATTGATTGAGACACTTTGAAAGCGTCATTTGGATGACTCTTAGTGTTGGTGGCGCCACCAACATGGCCAGAGGCGTTACCTCCCTCTCTCTTTCCATGTTGACCTCTTCGGTTTTGTGTTCGCCTATTTTGGCGGTTACCTTCCTTATTAGAGCGAGAATATGGACCAAAACGTCCAGAAATGTCCCTAGATTTAGGGTTTCGCTGTTGGCGCCTATAATTAGACTCCGGAATATTTTATGTTCTCACGGGCCTCGAATTATAGTTCTTCACAAGGATGTTATCATGGTTTTCAGCAACATTCATAGCTCTAATACGCTCATGAAACCTTGTGATCTGTCCTGCAGTAACATCAATTCGATAGTTCTTAGCAACCATCAAAGTAGAGACGGGAAATGTAGAGAGAGTTTTCTCAATCATTATCGCATTTGTGATATCTTTTCCACAAAATTCCATCAAGGATTTAATGCAAAGTGCTTCCAAGTTGTAGTCAAGAACGAACTTGAAATCACATAAGCGGAGGCTATGCCTTCTTGATTCTAGGTCAGGAAGTAGGGAGTCATGGACGTTGCCAAATCTTTCTTCGAGTGATACCCACAACGTTCTGGGTTCTTCTTCATTCAAATACTCGTACTGGAGCGAATCATCCATAAGACGAGTCATTAGGATGATGGCTTTCGCATAATTTGCCTCCAAGGTTGCTGTATTTTCTTCCAAAGCTTGAGCTTGCTCAACAGTTAACACGTCCGGGCTAGGCTCAAGAATCGTATCCAGGATTCCTTGGGCCTTGAGATGCTGGCGGACATCACCAACCCACTTGTGATATTCAGAGCCAGTTGTCCCCAATGAAGCAAAGTCCAATTTGTTCAAGTTACTCATCCTGAAAAGGAACAAGAAAAATGGTTAGTTTCGAAGCAAAGGCTACCACGAAAACAATAGAAATTTCTGAGCGTAATCGCTCCCAAGAAATTTGATTCCAAGAAATATTGGATTAGATCGAAACAACGATGTGTATGGTCGATCATATATTCTCAACAAGCTCCAAGCTTGGAGATCTCAACAAACTCTAAGTTTAGAGATAGCACGAACCCCAACAGTTTGGCTTAGGTCTCCCCATGAAAGACACCCTCGAAATAGTGGTAAGGAAGTCTCTGGAAATGTCGTCGGAAAATCATCAAAAAAATCTCAGGAAAAGTCTGACGGAGGTGGCTGAAAATCGGCAGTGGTCAGAGGTGGCTGCTGGCAGTGGTTAGCAACGAGGCTGGCAGATGGCAGTGGCCAAGGTTAGCGCAGGGGTGGGTAGGATCTGTTGATAGCAAGCAAGGCTTGCTTGCAGGGGCTATGCACAGGGGAGAGCAAGGGCAGGCGTGCAGGGCTGGAGTGAGGCTAACCCGGCCGGTTTAGGGACTTCCGGTGGCCGGTTCAGTGGGTTTCGGGCCAGTTCCAGGGTTTTCACCGCCGGTTTTAGGCTCCTGGGATCGAGAGCTTCGATATGTGCGGCGGTGGTTGCTAGGGTTTGAAGGTTACGATTTTAGGGTTTCAGGGTTAGCGCTTCGTGCTGATAACGTGTTTTAGGAAAACTGAAATTGGGAGAGAATTGAGCCGTGCTTTCATTGATAATAGAGGTCTCTTTATACAGAGGATTACAAGCATAGAATTAGAGTTGTACATGGAAAGGTAATCGTACGATGATTGGATATCTACGAATATCTCCAAGAATATTTCTAATACAAACCCTATTACAACTTGCACGAGTAACCTAGAGTTTGGGCCAGACATAAATTTTGGATTTTCTTGAATAAAGGGATTAATGTGCTATTCTTTTAAGTGAATAAAACAAATATACTAGCTATCTGCAACACATTTGAAAAACTGAAGGTAACACATTGAAATTTGTAAAAAATATACAGAATTAAGTCTACTAAATCAATTCAATCATCAGAGAACTCAATCATATAATCACATTTAAGAATAAGATGAAGAGAAATGATTAGAGAAATCTAGATTGTGTGAACAAAAGAGGCATGGCAATCGCTGTCCTAAAACCATAGACGCCTCCCCTCCTGCAGGTGTTGGTGGTCTTCTACAAACTCGAAGATACAACCCTTATTCCTCATAAGTTGTCTAACCTTCTTCGCACGTTCACAGTAGACGGAATGCCAAGCTTTTATCGATTGCCCAAAATGGAGGATATGAAATTGTATACACTACACCAACAATACAATCAGACAACACACTTCCAACAACTGCAGAATTTTTAACTGTCGTCTCTTAGTAACAGACGACATCAAGAATTATTCTATTGTGTGAGACTACTTCAGGCAACACAATTTGTAGTATAAGTGTGATGTTGTCCTGATTTTCAAATCAGACAACATAATTTTTTTTTGCTGTTGTCTCTTTTTCTTATTCAAACAACTGTTATTACTTTGCAGTTGTCCTATTTTTAGATTCAGACAACAGTTATTTAGTGTCTGTTGTACAAATAATATTAAGACGATGATTCAGTTTTGATGTTGTCTGACTCATTTGGTTCAGGCAACAGTCGTTTATTGCTGTTTTGTTCTGTTGTGCAAATTTTCTTTAAACAAATGTATTCAGACAACAATTATTTGTTGCTTCTATAGGCTGTTGTATAACTCTTCTATAGACAATAGATATGAATTTATGTTGTCTGACTTTTCACACTTAACCAAAACTCAATTTTTTTTTACTCAATCCTCTATTGATCAACACCACTTTCATTTTGCCCGCCCATTTTTTTGACCAAAAATTAAACCTCCCCCCTTTTCACACTCGTATTCTAAAACACTGAATTCGACTCTCGTTCTCTCAAACCCAGTCCTCTGACCTCTGACCTCTCTCTCAGTCCCCTACTCCACTTGATACAAAAATGAAAACCCAGTGACCTGGTCTCGACGGTGGACGACGGCAGCACGGCGGGCGGAAGCTTTATCGCTTCTCTATCTCCTCGAACAATGGTCTTGGTCTTTCCACATCACTCGAGATCTCGGTCTCTCTCTCAAGTCTCAATCCCTCCTCGACGGCAATCACGGCATCGACCCTTTCCTTCCCTCCTCGACGATCGAAGGTCTTTTTAATCCTCGTAAGTCGACAGCTCTAATCGAAAGCAGAGAAATGGAGCAGATCCAATTCAATCTTGGAGGTCTCTCTTTTATCTTTTATCCTTTCTTCTCTTTCAATTCATATATCATTTAATTGTTTGTTATAGTGCAATTTGCGAATACCCAGAACCAGAAATTGGTCCAGCCTTCCATCCTCAAGAGAGGAACCTACTCAATAAGGTAGGACAAAGGCTTTATGTGCCTCCTGAGCTGGAAACGATAATTCTTTGTCCGTCTGTCTCTGTGCGACTGTTGTTTGTTTTATTTCTGGTATCTTTGATCCTCTGCTGTTAGGTCTTGTTCTTCCTTTCATATTTGCCTTCTTCCACTTCTCTGCAAATCTTCATAAATACGCGGATTGACCATCGAATTTCCGCCGACGTTTAGCCCTCTGGGTCAATCACGCAATCTCTATTTGCATTTTCTTTTGAATGGTGACTTGGTTTGCTCATCAATCCTAGTGTGAAAGGTAATTTAGCTCTGTTTCTTAGTGATATGTATTCAAATTTATATAATTAATTCTTCGATTTAGAAATTTATAATTTCCAATGAACAAATACGATGTTCACAAACAATTAAATTTGGATGCTTTATCTTTTCTGAGGCTCAATTGAGTGTTACACCATTGAAATAAGGAGCTTTGCACAGCTGTTGTTCATAATTCATGTGTTATTGGCTGCTATGGGAGACTGGGGATTAGATTCTATTGATAAATTGTCAATTTTTCGGGTTTGTTGTGAAAGTTCTGATACTTGTGCTAGCTATTGATGCTTCAAAGGTGAATTTAGTGTAATGGCTTTGTTCACTTTCTTAACTAGAGCCAGATACTTGGATAACATATCTGTCTATGTTGTTAGACTAGTTCTGTTTGTAAACATATACCCTTTTATTGAAGGTTGGCTAAAGAGGCCTGAAAATTATAAAGATTTAATATTCATTATGCGATATAGTCTCTCCCAACGCTCTTCACTAGCAAAGTTTATGGGTTTTTGAACTTTCAGTGTGTCGTTATCACTAGTTTGGTGTTGAACATCAAGATGGGAGCTTGTGCATCCAAGGTCAGTGTTCTTTTCATTCTTCCAATCCTTGTGTTTTCTTCAGCGGCTTAAGACTTCTCATATGTCAATTGATACTTTGATAGTAATAATATATCTTCCTCACAGGAAGTTTGTGGACATTTGTTGGACAATAGTTCAATTTCTATGCTTAAAATGTATGCAAAAGAAGTCTATTCTCTTTGATATTTCTCCTCTATTATTCCTAGCTTCTTTTTTCCTTCCTTTTTGTTTTATACTGTGTCTTCCTTCTCTTCTGCATTATATTACATTCGTTTTTTACAGTAGTTTTTTTGCTATAAGTTATAGGGAAAAATTCACCAACGGTGTCTGGACACTTAGGGGACTTTCAGAATGATACTTGAACTTACAAAGTTATCAATGTGATACCTGAACTTATTTTTTCGTATCAATGTTGTACCTACGGATGATTTCCGTCACGGCTCCGTT
>LYNE01009803.1:2394-12930 GCA_001662545.1 Rosa x damascena | reverse complement strand
ATACAAGTGTGGGGATCATGGATCCCATCCCTTTCCAAGAAGGGGATAACTTCCTCTTATAGCTAAAAGAAGTCCCATTCTATTCTATATTTCCGATGTGGGACATAATACATATATTTACTTCTCTTGAAGCCTTTTGAAGAGCATGGGAGAGTGGCCTCCCGACTAGATACCGGCCGACCTCCACCATGGCAACGTAGCTCGGGTGTCGGTCTACCGGATGCATGCCATATGCGGGGCTAGCCATGTCGTAGGGCCTACCTATGAGGTCGTTGCTTATGCTTGGCGGTATGTGGTATAAGTGATATCAACAACAGCTAAAAAGCTGTTTAGCTATCCATAAGAATGAGTACAGATACTTACTTGGAATGAAAGCACACTACTTCACACTAGACAGGAAGAAAAGAGCACACTGCTACTATGACTTTCTTACTTCTTGAGAGAAGACTCTTCTACTCAATTTCCTGATCTAGAACTAATATGAAAATTTTCTGATGCCTTACAACTGAGACTAAAGCTTCTTATATAGGGAGCGAAACTCAAACCAGAATTCAAAACATAAAAATGTGCTTCACAACTCTATTATTGTTTGCTTTCATGAGTGCTCCTGATAATGGAGGTCGGTTGGGGAAAAGCACATTCCCTTAGGTGAAATGTTTTTCACCTTGTTCTTTTCTGAAAAGCAAAAGCATCTTTAGGAAAAGCCAAAGTTGCTTTCAATGCTTTTTACACCTGCTACTTCACATGTTTTCATCTATTTCAGAATTGTGGCCTAGGACAAGAGAGTTGTCATCCATCCTGGCTTTCACTTCATTATCTTCTACGTCTGTGTCTGCATACATCTTGTAATGGTTGTCATTTTCAAGCTTCTGGATCCACTATAAGCATGCCAGCGTACAGTCGATTTCCTTTCTTTTGAGAGATAAGAAAAGGTCACTGCTTTCCACTTTAGGGTGATCATAGGCAGTGATTAAAATTTTCTCTCCTGCTGCCAGGAATGTATTTTCTATATCTTCTTCGATGATCTTTTGGATATAGTCTAGAGACATGGCCTTCATCCAAGGGATGCTCGAGTTTGGCTGGCCGTTGTATCCCACGCATGCAGGCTTGAGGTATCTTCCTTGTCTAATCCTCACATAATGAAATGGCGAAATATATTCAACTTCACCGTTTCTGTTTTGAATCCATTCTGGAGGAGTGGATCTGAATTTCAGCCTGAGGATACAGTCGTTTTTTCTGACATTTTTGACTGTATTGACTATGACGGGTGGTAAACCCTTGAGATCATCATTGGTCTTGGTCCAAAGGTTATGGACAAAACTATTTTCAACAAGCCAGAGCTTGTGTTCTTGAGGATGCTCACTTTGAACATTGACCACATATCTTCCAACATACGGTCCAAGGATGACAAAGAGAGTTGGAGGAAATGAGGCAGAATTCTGACTTCCAATAAGATTATGAAAGTCATACCAGTCTGGTTCTATTAGTGCTAAAACATGAACTCTAGCACTCTCGGGATTTTCTAGATACTAGATTTTTTCATTCTGGACAGCACTCTGCTGTGTATTTTCATGAACTTCTTCAAACTGTGGTCTAGCATTTTCATGGAGTTCTTCAGCTAATGCAAACAAAGCTGGGAACATGATTCCACTATTTCTTTAATGAAAAGCAAATAAGAGGTTATCTAAAATTGCTTTTTGGTGATATGCTAGCCTCCTGCCAGTTCTGAACACAGGATTAGCAAAAGTTTTTAGTTCATAATTAAAAACATTTATAACTCCAGTTGGAGTTGATTTGCTTTTTGGCAAAGCAACAACCTTCAACGGTCTTGATGAGCCTTTACCGCCTGCCGTTTGAGATGGGCTAGCCAATCCTTTACCTTGGGATTGATCAGTTGTGGCTAGTCCTTTTGGACTTAGCAGAAACCTTTTGAGGACTTTTTCTTTAGAATCCTCAGCAGTTTCATGTTCTTTCCCATTTCTTCTGTTTCTGGGATTGCGACCTTCGTCGTCATCTCTTCGGCTGAGCATTGCCATTTCTCTGGTTAAGGCGTTTGGAAGATAATTCTTGTTTCCTGCAATCAACTCAACATTATAATCATATTGGTTAAGACTAATCTTCCTCTATCAGCAGCTTTATCTAGTTTAAAATTTTTAAAATTCTTTACTCTGGCACATTCGGTGCGTACAGTAAAGGGTTTTCCAAGAAAAGTTGGGGAATTTAAAATCGTTTTCTTGACAGCCAAAATTTCTTTTTCTCCTGTAGGATAATTTTGTTCTGCAGGGCTGAACTTGCCACTACAAAATTTACAGATTTTTCAATGTTAGTTCCAGAAGTTTTTGCCAGAACAACACCGGACCAGTAATTATCACTAGCATTTGTTTGGAGAATGATTTCATCATTTTCCTCTGGTTGTTGAAGAGGAGGGAGATTTTTGCAGAGAGCTTTGATCTGCTTCACAATTTTTTCATCATCTTCTCTGAAGTTCCATTTTCTTTTGGAACTTGTTTTAGGAGATAACATTGCTGTTAGTCCTGAGATTTTGGGAATGAAATCTCTCTCATAATTAATGACTCCTAAGGATCTCTCTAGACTCTTAGCATCAGGAATTTTATCTGGGAATTTCCAGATTTTCTCAAGGATATGGGGCAGGATAAAGAAGATTTTCTTTTCTCCTAAGATGATTCCATGCTGAACTATCAGCTTTACAACCTCATAGAGGTGTTTCATGTGTTCTTCTCTGTTTTTGGAGAAGACAAGAATGTCATCAATGTAGACGACGCAGAATTCAGCAACGTGTTTGAAGATGTCATCCATCTTTCTCTGAAAAATCAAAGGGGCTTGTTTTAGGCGGAAAGGCATTACTAACCATTCGTAATGACCTTGTGATGTTCCAAATGCAATGAGGGGAACACTATCTGGATGCATCTTGACTTGCCAAAAACCCGACTTTGCATCTAATTTTGAAAAGACTTTAGCTCCTCTGAGCTGGTTGATCAGTACTCTTACTTGAGCAATTTGATAACCGTCTTTAACAGTCTTCTTATTGACATCTCTATAGTCAATTACCATTCTAGCTTTTCCTCTGAGGTTTTCTGCATGATTTCTCACATAGAATGTTGGAGCATGATGAGAGCTAGTGGATGGTTGAATTAATCTCTTGTTCAGGAGATCTTCAATATCTTTTCTGAATTCTTTTTTATCTTCCTCTTTGTACTGAGGAATAGCTTTGACATGACAGATGGCGTTCATATCATGCAATTTTAATTCACAGGCCACTGGGTCTTTTTCCCAATATTTTTTAGGGTCGACATCAATATTTTGTTCGAGCATTTTCTTGATTTTATCAAGAGTAGGGATTTTCTGAGACTCAAGCTTATTCTGGAAGTGCTTGAGGTTATGCTCATGGATGAAACTAGCTTCTTCATCTTCACTAGTTTCTTCTTCTTCAGAAGAAGAATAATTTTTGATAAACAACAACTCTTGTTGTTGCTTGATTTGAAGCACAAGTTCAAATTTGGGTTTGTAGGGCTTATGATCACCACTATTCTATTACGATATCTGATATTGAGTAGTAAAGTTTGGACATACTACACTTTTTGCTTGCGTAAGCCGGTTTGCCCAGAACACCCGTTCTCCTTTTCTGAAGCCTATCGCTTCTTCATTTTGAATAAATCTTTGTTGGAGAATAAAATCATTTCCCAACAAGAAATCAGATCCTTGGCCTTCTGATTGCCAAAGAGTGTTTATAAAAAATGTTCCTCCACCAATGGTGATGTGAACATTTCTAGCTACCTTGTTCATAGTTAAGTGGCTTCCATCAAACTGGACACCAGTAGCTATTTTTTTCTTATCTTCTTTCCAGAGTTCTTCTAGAATTGCAAATATCTTTGCAACTGTAAATCCCGATCCATTATCTACAAATGCATGTAGATGATATTTCTTATGATCTGGAAATTTTAATCCAATCTCTATATAGTTGCTGTATCTACTAGTAGAGACGATTTTTGATTGTTGTAGCTCATTTTTTTGAGCTTGTTCCTGTGGTATGAATGGTTTACATTCTTCTAGAACATTTTCTGGTGGTTCTACTAGTTCTATATTTTCATCGATATTTTCTTCCTTTATCTTTGAGGAAGAAGGTTCCGTAATTTCCTGGAACAATGTTTCTATCTCTTTCTCTTTTTGCTCAGAGAAATATTCTTCATATTCTTGTTCCACCAATTGGCTGATAAGGCCATGCATTTTTGGTTTTTCTTCTCGCTTCAGCTATGAAGCATTCTTTGTGATAAGTCTTTTTTGACTTTTCACAAAACATAGGAAGTCCTTTCTTTTCATACATAGGCAGTAGTCACAAATGAATGTACCAGGGTTCACCTGATAAGAAGACATTATTGCTTATG
This sequence comes from Rosa x damascena, assembly GCA_001662545.1. NCBI lineage: Eukaryota > Viridiplantae > Streptophyta > Magnoliopsida > Rosales > Rosaceae > Rosa > Rosa x damascena. The sequence goes on along the minus strand of LYNE01009803.1, from coordinate 8,527 downwards.
TTTTTCTTTCTTCCCAATTTTTGACTTTTAGAATATTCATCTGTCTTGATTCTAAGTATTCTACTTCAGAATCTGTTTTAGAATCAGATGATTCTTCTCTTTCTTCAGACCAGGCAGAGTAAACTGACCTGTCATCTTCTTCATCATCAGAATAGGCTATTTCATAGCCCTTCATATTTGCTGTTTCTACTATAGGCTCGTATTCTTCAAATAGAGCTTTAGTAGATCTTTTACCATTTTCCGGGCATTCATTGGCATAGTGCCCTTAAGCTTTGCATAACCAGCATTTGCAAGCTTTCTTGCCTGGTTGTTTATTTTGATGGTTGGCTTGGTGATTCTTCTTTTTCTTGAAGAATTTCTTTTTTGGATCTTCATCCTGTTGTTTCTTGAAATTAGAACTTTTCTTAAATTTTAATTTTAAAAAGTTTTCTTAAATTTCCAATCTCTTTTCTTATTACTCTTTCTGAATCTTTTTGAGTAATATTTTTCTTTCTTTTTCTGTGGAACTTAGATTCATGACATCCCCAGTTGGTTGGCGTATCTAGTATTCCATAACAGAAATTTTCAACTCCTTTGAGTTGTTACTTGGCCATCTTAGCTGTAAGATTAGCTTTGCATTGCTCCTTCAGTAATTGCCTGATTCTGTTGGCAATTCCTCCAACTGAATATCTTTCAATTGGTTTTTCGATCAGCTATACTTTATCTCACAGCTGTTCTCCATGGTTCAGGGAGTTTTCTGTGCAACAGGTTGACTAAATCAGTATTCTCTAGTTCACCGATCGTACAGTAATATTCTTGAAATTCATTCAAGTATTCTTCAAAATATCTCATGTCACAGATTTTGAGAGCATAGATATTTGATTTGGCCGTTTCTTTAGCATTTTCACTCAAATTTGAGAGATCTCCACAGAATTGATCGTACAGGGGTACTGCAAAATCATACGGAGATTTTGAATTTTTTTATCTCTTCTAGCCAGTCTCTTCCTCTGGCAGTCTCTTTGAAAGACAGATAGTATTTTTTGGCTACTCCTGTGAGAGTAGTTTCATTGTACACCTGAAGATCTGATGCTTCAAATTTTCCAAGGGTGAGAGCAGAGGCCATCATCAGGCTATCTACCCATTGGTCAATGGCTTTTCTTTTATCTAGAGCTTTATCCAGATTTAGCCATATGCCATAGTTTGTGATTTGCACCCTAGGCATATTGTCCTTTGGGACAAATCTTTGAGAATTTCTTTTTTCTTTTCTGCCCGTAGGGGCTTTCTGTACAGGGAGTTTTAGTTTTCCCTTTTCTCTAATGATGAAAGTTTTGGAACAGGAGCTTTCTCCGTCTTCCATTTCTATATCTTGATAGGGAAGGATTTTTCTTACCATTCCTGGTTTAAAGGTTTTCATTTTTTCGATTAGTTTTTCTAATCGTTTAGGATTTTTGCAAGATTCTGCTTCATCATAGAGTTCATAGAGCCTTTCTGCTCTATGCATATTGAATGGTCTGTTTAGATCAGCTTCTAATTCTTCTTCAATAATAGGCTCTGATGGTTCTTCAGAGTATTTAGTACCGCTAACACTAGCTTCTCTAGTGCTGTACTTTCTTCTGAGTTTTGTTTATCCTGATATTTTCAGGACATGCATCACTTTTTCTGTTATTTTCAAAATTTAGACTGATCTCTCCAGTCTTTTTGCTTTCATAAATTTTTGCTTTCGCACTTTCTGGTGGTTTCTTCAGACCAGATAATTTCCATTGAATAGGAAAAGTTACTTCATTCCAAGTAACCTTGAAAGTCTGTTGTGAATGGTTCTTCTGACTGGTGAGGAATCCAATCTTTCAAGCTGGTTGAGAGGTTTGGGAAGCAGTTGAAATATGCTACTTGATTGCATAAGGATGCTTTAAGTGTTCCCAACAGACTAGCTTGAAAATATGTTAGTCTATTGTCTTGTAGGACACATAGAACTGAACAGTTTATGCCTTCTCAGGTAAGAAGTTTTATGCCAACTTGGACTGCTCCAATGTGCATAAATTGATAATTCTTTGATCTTGCTCTAGCAACTTCTTCAGGAGTGATCATCAAGAGATCTGTTTCTCCTGTAGTAGAAGGGGTTGTAAATTCCAATAATTTGAAATGATGGCTATCCATCAGTTCAAACTTTCCCCTTTTGTAGATTTGTTTAAAATCTAACTTTGGAATTGCGGAGTTTTTTTACCTCCTGTTCAATTTTGTTGCATTCAAATTCTTCAGCATTTAGGAGTTGTACTCCTTTCTTTTTTCCAAAGATGCTCATCATTTTGACCTCTCTTGCTACCAAGTGCTTTGGTTTTTCATACCTGATATTAGTCAGACTAGTAGAAGGTTATGGAAAAATCATGCTTGGCGTAGGATTCTTCTCAGGTTTTTCTAATGGTTTGAACCCATTAGCTTTCTTTGCTTTTATTGGAGGCTTTTTCTTATCCTTCAGTATATCTTTCATAGAATCTAGTGTTTTTTGCTGTTTAGTGATTTTTCTGCCAACACTTGTTAGCTGTTCTTCTTCCCTTTTAGAAAGTTCTTTGATATCATCTATTTTGTGCTCCAATTTTTCCAATTGGGCTATTATATCTAGTACTTTTTCTAGAGGATCTCGACATCTAGATACTTCTTGTATCAAGTTCTGATGTTTCTCATCAAAAAATTTTAGTAGAGAATTCAACTTCTCTAATAGTAATTCAGACATTGTCCCCATTGGGGATTCCCCTTTTGAGCTCTTTGCAAGCTTTGATACCAGTAATTTGCGGATCTAACCAATGCTCAAGTAATCAAGAGGTTTTTGTTCCTCTCGGAGAATATATTCAAGATCTCCGATTGATTTTTCAACTTTGTAAATTCTTTTCTGGACTATAAAAATAATATCCCAATAATCGGGAGTTTCTCTTGTAAGCCTTGACCTGTAATCTCTCAACTTTCTCAACTTTTCTTTTTCTTCAGCTAATTTTTTACTTGTATTTTTGCAAATAGCAATCAACTCTAATCTGTCTACGATAGAAATTTTGAATATTGAACACTACTTGTTTGCCTTCGAATAGAGGATGAATCTTAACTACAATTATAGTTTAGACAAATAAATTCAAGATGGGCCCACCACGTTTCATCAAAAAGAAAGAAAACTATTCAAATTAATAGTGTTTCTGTGTGAGAATACGGAACAGGAACTAAGTGTGGATCATGATGGGGAGAGAGAGAGAGAGACAGAGAGAGAGACAGAGAGAGAGAGAGACAGAGACATAGACAGAGGCAAGGCTACATCAACTTAGAGATTCCACTAGTAGTGAGGCCAAGTAGCCTTTGTAGTGATACAAGTATAGGAATCATGGATCCATCCCATCTAAGAAGGGGATGACTTCCCTTTATAGCTAAAGGAAGTCTCATCCTATTCTATATTTCCGATGTGGGACAATAATACACATATTGCTTCTCTTGAAGCCTTTTAGAGAGCATGGGAGGGTGGCCTCCCGGCTAGGTACCGGCCGACCTCCACCATGACAACGTAGCTCGGGTGTCGGTCTACCAGAGGCATGTCGTAGGCGAGACCAACCATGTCGCGGGGCCCACCTAAGAGGTCGTTGCTTATGCTTGGTGGTATGTGGTATAAGTGATATCAACAAGTCCCCCAAGTCTCCGAGTAAGAAGCGCTTCTTGGTTGAGGAGTTTAAATATAATGCCGACAAGTATGAGTGACGACCTTGTTGAACGCTATACCCATACTAGTCCCCCAACTCCGTAAGTAAGAAGGGACTCTTCCGGGTCATGTAACGTGTTCCAAGGTAGGTTGGTGCCACGAGGCCCTCATCATCGAGCTAGTACCTGCAAATAAGATAAGAGTGTAGAAAGAGCATATTAATTGCGCTAGGGCAATCTAGGTGACATTTGAGTCAAATGCATCGAGGTGCATGAATGTTTATATGAGATATATGTTACACATTGTGTGTATACACGTATTATGTAATGTTGACATATGACTTATAAGTCGAAAATGTATGTGGTTGTGATAGCATACAAAGTGCATATGATGCAAAAATGTGTGATGAACACGATGACACATAATGATATGTAAATGTTTTATGCACGTGATACATATGTGTTAGGATCGGGAGTGTTATTACTCGCCGAGTCCCCCAAGTCACATAGTTAGTAAAATGGGAATTCGGACTTAGATTATATTCAACGATACCGGTGAGGCTGAGAATGAAGCTTCGGTATCGAAGTAACTACTTGTCATACTAGCGAGACTATGGCAAGGCCATGATAGTTCCCTGAGTATGAGTGTGTAAGAATTGCGCTTGTTCATATTGAGCGAGTGATAGGTTGTGTGAGTTCTGTCTTATGGTCTTATTAATGGGATGTAAAAGAAATTTAATTGTTGCGATCAACAATAGGCGAAAAATTTCAATATTTCCATTAATAGACCATAGCACGAAAAGTATGAGCATGAAGCTCTATGATAGTCCCGGTCGGGTACTACCTCCACTTGTGATAAGTGGTATGAATAAGTCCCCCAAGTGTAGAAAATGCTCGGGAGGTGAGATGACTCAAAAGTAAGGGACTGGACCTTGGCTTATGTAAGGGAGTTACCCTTTAGTGATCTTGTTAGGATACCTCGCTAGAGTAGAGGATTTATGAGGGCCTGTAGGCCTCGTGTACCCGGTGGTGTAGATAGGCTTGAGCCTTAACACCCTATGGAGTAGATAGGCTTCGAGCCTCTTGTACCCGTTGAGGTGAATGAGGGTTTGAGCCTTGTGTAGCTGGTGGGGTAGATGAGGGCTTGAGCCTCCTTAACCCAATGAGGTTGAATGAGGGCCGGTAGGCCTCCTTTACCTGGTGGCGTGGCCCCGGCAGAATGATGGCATTAGCCTCGTAACCCCGTTGGGGTGTCCGGTGGCTTTGGCGTCCGGTACCTGGTGACGTGGCCCTGGGTAGAATGATGACTTTGGCCTCGTAACCCCGTTGGGTTACCTCGCCAATTGGAGAGGATTTATGAGGGCTTGTAGGCCTTGTGTACTCGGTGGGGTAGATAGGCTTGAGCCTTAGCACCCTGTGGAGTAGATAGGCTTCGAGCCTCTTGTACCCGATGAGGTGAATGAGGGCTTGGTGCCTCTTAACTCCGTTGGGGTACCTCGCTCGGGGCAAGGATTTTTTTAAGTGCCGCATGTATGCATGTAGTAATTTTAATTGGATTGCAATTAACAAAAGCATGACATGTAGGCATAAACGAATATGCCATAAAAAAATTAATTCATTTAAAGACATGCTTAGATTATAGTAAGTTCTATTGAAACATGTAAAGTTTTGCATTAGCTCAAAGTGAAAGAGCGTGAACGAGAACTTATCTTGTGCCGATCAAAGGAGAGGAGAATTGACATTGGTGTGAACACGCAAATCGTGTTGGAGTTGGACAAACATGACGCTCCATGCGACCGACCAATAATTGATAGTTCTCTTGGCCTTGTATGCACAAGAAGATGCCCGGCTTAGAGTATTTAGCTTCGTCCAGAAGCAAAACAAAACAAGCAATTAGCAACTCGAGTAAATTGACTAAATATGCGTGATGAAAATTTTATGTACACATGCTTGAGAATGCTACGGTGGTTATCATTGTGCTAGTGTTGTTTTACATATATGCATGGCATCGATTGACATACGCATACTATGCATACCTTATAAGCATATGCAGGTAGGTGGGCTCACATTATTTGAAGTGAAAATTTGAAAGTTAAACTACTTTATATATGAAGTTATCAACGTGTGATAAATTGATCATAGAGAACTAGAGGTAAATAAGGTAAGTTCAATTGCATGTGCCAATAAAATATGCAAGTAGCATGTGGCCGTCATTTCCTTTTGATCAATTGTCGAAATATGTGTAAATGAGGTGTCTAGTTGAGAATTAATAACGCATGCAACAACATCTTGGACAAGTGTTGCTGAAGTATGTGTGCGTGCATGAAGCATACCTATGTATAAACACATGTCTGATATTTTGATAGACAGCATATTCTGCTATTAAATTTATAATTAAGCATGTATATGAATACTTAACTTTGGTGTGTGAGGCCGGTGAGATAATTGCTCAGTTGAGGCTGTTCGTCAATTGTTCGATGATTCA
>LYNE01009801.1:0-15761 GCA_001662545.1 Rosa x damascena | reverse complement strand
AAACGATTTTGTTTGTTAGATTATGAGGAAAAGAGTTACATGATATCGACGTCATACATTTACGGGGTTAAATTTATCGGAAACTATTAAATTTTTTGTGATTTAACTTTACATGTACTTGAGCGGTATCTAAAATATATTTCAAATTAGTTTTTAGATAGTATTTTTGACCGAAATATATCAAAATTTTCAAAGTTCTGTTCAAACCGAAATTTCAAACGTTGTATGCTTGTTTGTATACACTTGAAACCCTCTCAATAACAAGATACCAATGCTATCATCTCAAACTGAAATGAGTAGTATAGAACTCATGGGGTATTTTCTTAATCCTTTTGCCTTTTTGCTGGGACATGGGAAAGCAAGAGGAGGACGACGTGAGAAGCTCAGATGCATTAGGTGCTCGACAACATGCTTATCGTGTATTATTGAACTCAAAATCTCTCACTAAAAAAAACACACAGTGTCCATATAGTCATCGAACAGTGTTATGGTTTCTTATATGTTTTCATTTTAGAGTGGCACTTGAGTTTTGACTTTTGAATGTTTAAGGGGGGAGGCTAGGATGTATCATCAACTAATATTGTAATTTACATGAATGTTTATGATAAGGTCGACAGCTTGTCTTGCCACTTTTCTTTTAATTAGTGTACTAAAATCTGTCTGTTTCTGACCAGAAGATGATGTTTGTAGTCTCTGTAATATTATCATCATTTATAATATCAAATTGATTGTCCACATTTTCTTTTTTAGGAATAATTGATTGCTCACTTTTTTTATTTTTATTTTTTTAGAGTGGTTCTAGTTGGACTTCCAAATTTGATATTTGGACCTCTAATTTTTTTCAATTATTAATAGACTTTATCAAGTCATATGAAAAGACAAATAAGAACAAAGAGAGCAAAGAGAAGTTTTAAATACACACCCCTAATTACTTAATACACACTCCTTACTCAATACACCTACCATTTAATTTCTCATTCTAATATTTTACTAAATACACAACCCAAATTACCTAAAATATCCTTAAACTAAAAAAACATGAAATACACTATTATTTAACTACATTAAGGCTACTATTTAAGTTGATTAGTATATATAATTGACCATATTAATTACTTGTGTTAGTTATTGGGAAATCCATAAAGATTTATTATTGTTCCCTTCAAATAGATGCTTAGAAATAGGTTTTGTATTATTTGAGTTCTCATTCACCAAACACAGAAACACCCTATTGATCAAGTATAAAATTTTGAGTCGAACATTCAACTAAAATTGTATCAGTAGTTTATCCACAATAGCAAAACTACGAAGTTGTCATTAGATGGTCAAACAAATTAACAATTACAAAGTTTTATACATGTGATGTTTTATATTAGATAATAAATTGACTAATAAAAACTTTTAGGAAAAAAAATGAACTAAAAAGTGGAAGTAAAGCGATATATGTTTTTAAAACAATGGCATTAAGTGATTTTGAAATTCTAAATTATATGGTTTCTCACCCCCATTTAATTACAATTTATTTAAGGAAAATTTAAATTAGATGGTTCCTAACTTTATTCTTGTTTTAAATGAGGATGTCATTTATAGAAGTTCATTGTGTTTATAATTATAGAATAATATAAGGAAGATATGATTATTCTTATTTTTCTTCTAATACATAGATGTCTATTTTGGTCATTTAATCTACCTATGAAATCTGATTTGAAATATAAAGTAATAGGGATGTGTATTAAGTAGTTTAGGGTGTGTATTTAAAATTTCTCGAGAGCAAAATGAAAAAAAAAAAAATACTCTTCTTACCTTCCCAAATATAACATTCAATAAAAATAAATTTTTTTCCCGGATTTTCCTTATATTGTCATATAGTTTTATAATTTACCTAACATAATTAAGTAAAAATAATAATTTCTATACATGATCAATCATTTAATACAAAAAATAAATTCAAAACAATTTGATTTGGAATTTCCTTAAACTAAATTCATTGAATATTATGATATAGTTATTACTCGATCTTCCAACCCAAAACCCTTGAAATCCTTCTTTTAGCAAATTCAAAGAGATTTCAGCAACATATCAAGATTGAGAACAACCCTCTGATTAATTTTGGTGGAGGAGAGACCTACTCATAAAAGCAATATCATGTGATATTGATTCATTCTTCTTCTCGTGGTTGAAGATAGAGATAAAAAGTAGATCTGTGCTTGGTGGTGAGGCAGACGTTCTTCGATGCCATGGCGGTGAGGCAGACGATGGCCCATCGATTGGCGGCTTACCGGGGAATGGGTGTGTCATCGGCGGCAGGGTCGTTTGCCCAGATGCAGTGGGTTCTGGGAGATGGTCCAGTGGATTCTGGGCTCATGTTGTTTTGGACTTGGGCCTGAGGTGCAGTGGGTGGACTGGAGCAGCATGTTTTGGGCCTCCACAGTTTTGGATCCGAATTTGGGATCCAGGAGGGTTTTGCAATTGGTTTCGGATCTGGGATCCGGGTGGACGATGGGCTTGGACTGCATTCCATTACCTGTTGTGGGCTGTTTGCTTTTTACGATGGCATGGGGCTCCTGTGCTTTACTGGTATTGGCTCCAGGACTCTATTCTATGGTACTTGTTCGTGAAAGATCGTCTGCCAACATGGCCATGTTCTGACAACCTTGGCCGGCTTCGATCTTTAGGTGGGAGAGTGCCTTCATTCCGACGTCAGGTTGATTTTTGTCAATTTGTGCGTTGGGGTTCGATGGGTAGTCAAACCACCGACTACTCAATTCACTACACGGCTGCAATCCGTAGTGTAAAATCAGCTCTGCGTTTCGACGTTGCTGCTCTTGCATTTTTAAGTCGTTATATTTCTTATGTAATTTTCTTTTCGTACTGGTTTAATTCCTTATTGATGTTTTTTTTTGACATCGTTTCGTTGTAATCTTTCTTTTCAATAAATGGCTGACCTCCTTTGATTCAAAAAAAGTAGAGTAACTGATTATTGTATCTCATGTTTAAGGGTATTTTGGTAAAAATAAGGAGGTCTACTTAGCTTTTCAAATATTCTAAAAAGTAAATTAGATGTAACTAAGTATAGGAAGTCCAAATAGCAAATTTGGAGGTCCAACTAGAACCTATTAGGATTGCTCACTTGTTCCCAGCATTCAAAAGAGGAAACAATTTGTCATCACCAAAAGAGGTTAAACTTTCGGACCAAAAAAAAGGGGAGTGAAATTTGCACTCCCCCAATTACATTCTACACTCCCTCTCCCACTTTAAATCATGGAAATGTCAAAACTGCCCCCTACTTTATATTATCACATTCAAACACCAGTACACCCACCGGCACTCCACCACTCTGTTCTCCATTCATTTGGCAACTAAACTCTATATGTCAACAATACATCAGCTCCTTTCATCTAGAAGCCATTGTTATATGCCATACCAAATCCAAAGATATATAACTAAACTTAATTAGGTCCATCTCTCTCCGCAAAACTCAAAACACACATAGAAATTCCATTCATTCTCCAAAATGATTGCCCAATTAGACTCGTACGTTGCCCTTAAGAAAACCTAGATCAATAATTACTGAATCAACAAGATGATGATCCATATGAAGCAAAGGAGACGCTCTCTCTTTGTGATCTTCCTACACACAGCGACTCATCTCATTGGAATGACTTCTCCGAAGAGTACCATAGCTCTTCATTTGATAGAGATGAAGACAACTTCTTTGAATTCTTCAGTGAATAGTTCATGGCCTCAACATACGCATCTGAGAATAAAGACATCTACTGTGGGAAGAAGCTGATTTTGAGAAGATAAAGTAGTGGGCATTTTTGACATTTCCACTGTAAAAAATGAGAAAGGGAGTGTGGAATGTAATTTCACTCCCCAAAAAAAAAGGAGGTTAAACTGAACAGAAAATGCGCAAGTGCTTTCATATGAGGATAAACTGACAATGCAGCATTTTTCGAACCAAGATATTGAGTCCCCTGTAAAGTTTGTAAACGAATCTATACAATTCTGACCGTGGCTCTAATTATATAATTTCAAAGCTTTTCTCTCTTGCTGTATAGACCATAGAGGAAACGCAATATTTTGTACGCTAATTTCCATAAGCTCTGACCTCACTCCAACACAATCTATAGATGCATGATAATATCATTTTCAGGACAATCTGGATTCTGAACCGGCTCAAATTTGCCAGCATTCAGATTTGCAATCTGAAGATGAAAAGCTCGATCAATTACATTTTCTCCAACCAACAACCACGTGCTGTCTGTAATTTGGAGCAGGAAGAGACTACTCATCGTCACCAGAGTAGTACTCAGTTTGGCAACTATTGTCATCTGAGCTATCCCACCGCTCTGCACCAGAAACCACATCACTTTCTGGACTATCAAACAGTTCTCGTTCTGGAAGGAAGTAGGCATCCTCTACAGGCTTATAGTCCTTGCCCTTCCAAACCACAATCTGTTCCTTATCAAATGTCACCAGGATACAAGGCACGAGCTCCTGTATCAACACGCAAATATAATTTAAAAAGTTGGATTTAAAGAAGCAATCACACATGCAGACACAGAGGCCAGGTCATGTATAGAATCTGCATAAACAAAGCCAAGATTTTAATGCTACTATTCCTGTCGCAAGACACGTTGCGCACAGAAAGATAGACCTGCTGCCATTGAATAGCCAGTTGGATGTTCAAGTGCAGGCCTCTCATTTTCGAATAAAGCAATGAAAGTGCAAGTGTACATGTGGGAAGCTTAAGCAGAGAGGAAGAAGGCTTGGATAGTTACCCGAAGTTTGCAGCCTATTTTCTTGTAATCACTCTTCTCAAGACTCTGGCAGTCTATCCGCACCAGCTCAGAGGAGAGAAACGCATCTCTAACCATCGGTACCAGATTACCATAGTAACCATTCCTGGCTGCAGTTTCAACTAGATCGTAAGCAAATGACACAGAAACACTATCAAATCTTAGAGACCATAAACTAGATAAAGTACGTACCAAGTTTTGTTAAAGCAGGGACAACTAATCCTCTCTTCCTCATTTCCTTTGTTTCCTCAATGCTTAGCCCATCAATCGTAGTTTTGATCAGTTTGGGATATTTTGGCTCATGTGGCTTCCACAACATTAATGGAATCACAGGCCTCTTCTTGGGATTATAGTTCCTGCCTCTGAACAATATGATTAGACTACCATGCCTACAGATGATCTTTCCAAAGGTTTTGTCCTGCAACAGACACATGAAACTTGAAATTAATATCTCTTTCAAGTTCCAAGAAATAAAAGTGTATGGTTTAACCATTTCGTCTATAATTCGATTCAAAATGAAAACTGAAAGATTATATGTTGCATGTGTTTATTCATTGTTCTACAGAGACACCTCTTCAGTATTTTATCTGTCATAATGCATAACATCAGTGTGGTTGTCTCGACTCTTTCTGAAGTACACAATCCCAGTTACGATTCTACAAAGTCTCCTCTTGCAAACTCTGACAACTTCTCTTCCCAACAGAGTTTTAACTTTTCAATTATCAGAAGAGAAATAAAAAATCAACAAGTGAGAAAATTTTAAGGGTATCTATGGTGAAATGGTAGATGGATTTTGTAATATAAAGTTATAAACACAAATTGACCTACAAAACCTTGCAACCAGGGTTTATGATGGGATGCAGGTTGAAAGAATTTTGATGCTTCATAAAACTACAAAACTATATGTGAAGCAGGATGGACAAGAATTGATCTATAAGAGGTAGAAGATTATGCATACCAAAGTAAAAGCAAATAAGGGAGCAAAGAGAAATATGAAGAAAGATAGATCCAGCAAAGGTCAGATTTAGAGCCATGATTAGAACATAACATACCTCGAGCTGGGTGCAAACATTTCTCATGTCAACAGTCGGAACACCTTGACATTTTATCCTCACTGCTTCTTCATGTTTCCAATGGTTATGAATATCATTCAGCATATTGTGAGTCAACCCATCCCTCCCTACAAGAAATCAAACCATAGTAACAATAAGATGTCGGCAAAGAAAAATAAGAGAAAGAAGATTGAACCATCAATGCATACACTGCTTGTTCTTGTTTGGTAACTGAGTTACAACACACATACAAACTTCAAACATTGCAAAGTATGAACTTTGCATACCCAAATCTGATCAATAAACAAAAGGAATACAACCCCTCAAAGCAAATGCACTATATAGAATCCAAACACCAAATTTCTCAAGACCCAAAACTACCGGTTGTATCAAATACCCTCCCCAGCTCAAAAACCTCAAACCAATACCAAACAGAAGAAATACCACCTCCAGTTCATACCCAAATCCCTAATCAAAATCAAGACCCGAACTACTACGAATACTATCAAATACTCATCCAGTTCTGCACATCAAACAAAGAAAAAGCTCACACAAGCACAACAAACGAGCCGATTCAAGACAACCCAATTATCAACTACAACAACAAGAACACCCAAATCCTCAATTCCCTAACCACATTACACTATTAGAAGCCTCAAAATCAGTACCATCATACAAAAATAACACTACCCAGATTATCAAACAAACACTGCAGCTCACCAATTACAAAACCGAAACGAAAATCCCATTACCCAAGTTGATTTGCTTCTTGGTTTTCCCTCTCTGACATCTCTCCACCAAAATTTTCCTCTCAGCCGAACTGAGCGGCTCTCCCTGCACCGCTTCTCTCCTCCTCCTCCTCTCCTCCTCCAACTTCAGCTCCTCCTCCTCCGTTCCCTCCACGGACCTCACCTTCGGGTCCACGGCCGGGGCACAGACCCCGATCCACGGCCGGTCCAACCGCCCCGGCCCAAAAGGCGAGTACTTGGGCTCCCGCAGCCCAATGGGCCGCGCTTCCGGGCTGCTCTCGGTGTAGCTGTACCTGAAATCGAACGGCAAATCGGAATGTATCGGCTCCTGAGCTTCGCGATCGAGAGACGACGGCGGACGGTACCGGGGCTTCTGCTTCTTCTTGAAATTAGGGTTAGGGTTGGGGGGGTCTTGGGGGTTCGGGGAAAGGGAGGGTGGGGGTTTGAAGGAGTAGCGGTCGTGGAGGGTGGAGAGGTGGCGCGTGGAAATGAGGGCGAGTGGGTTTGGGTTTTGGCGGGAGAGCTTGGTGAGGAACATGGGGAGGGTTTTAGGCTTCAGCTGGGGTTTTAGATTTTGGAAGAAATAATGGTGAAGACCTAAGTTTTTAAGCAGATCAAGACACATGGTCAAAGTTACAAACTTCGGTTTCGATAATGTTAATTTCTTATTTTGTTTACGTTCTTGCATGAGAAATTTTGGTGTTTGTCCTTTTCTTTTTATGAGGGGTAAAAATTGATTCCATAGCTTATGGAACTTTGGTTGTCATAAGCGTTGGAAGTTAGTTAAAATATTTCAAAATACCTGTTATTTTTGAAACCTCCTTTGAACCGTTATTTGCAGATAGTAATAGCCATTAATTTTTTTTGTGTCATTAACTTTCTTTGATTGTGATTGATATAAAGATTTCATCAGTTTTATTCATATACCATTCATTTGGTCAAATTAACTCTGTAATTATATGGGTTCATTCCTTATTTGATACCTTCCGTTTTGATTCTTCCTAATCAATGTCATAATATTCCTTTCGGTTATATAAGTTATATAGCTTAATTGCTATTGTCATCGCATTGATCATTCCTGCCATATATATAATCCCTAGCTTTCCAGATAAAAATATACAACAAGAAATTCAATCTCATTTGTTTCCTTTCCGAGCTCAAAGTATTCATGTGTTTCCTTTAATTTATTTATTCCACCAAAAGAAAGTTTCAAGCTGTTCGATACGATCCGAGTATTGTGAGTGTACACCTACAAGGATCGAGGTTGTTGTACCTTGGAGAATATGGCGCCACAAACCTGCTACACAGAGACATTGTCTTCGAGGGGCGAAATCTACTCTTAAGGGCAGTGTTTACACGCCTCAACCTTAAATTCTTTTTGAAGTAATCATTGGGTGGCGGCTCGCAAATCTAAAAGATAAGTGTTGATCTTCTATTTTCAACTTATTATGGCATTAATGTGATTATATTTATTTACTAATAAAATATTGTATTTGTGGAATTTTGTATGAAACGAAATCTGATGACGAAAATAACATCCATCGACCAAATTTCCAACAATAAGATGAGCAGAATTAAAACTAACTTGGTTACATGTTGGAGTCTACTCAGTCTAGCAACATTCAGTTGAGTAAGAATGGAACGAAGATCTTCCACCAAGAAACCCAAAACAGATAGAGACTCGTGAATACAGTTATTTAGTAGAGACTCGTGATACAATTTTAAGATGTTATGTAGATGCTTATTATAATCAAGGGTTTAGGCTAAACGTCTCATTTGTATTCGATAGTTTTATTAATCAAGGCTTGAGGGCAACCGCACCAGCCTTTTATTCAAAAATAAAAAAATAAAAAAATAGAGTTGACCTCTAGGGTTTGTCTCCCTAAACCCTAAAGTCGTATTTACAACAGATGTTGCCGATGAAGGGAAAAATAGAAGCATCAAAAACAAATTCATGACTGGTAGCTCTGTTGCTAAAACAAGCTTCTTGTTTTGCAATTGCACCATTAGATATATAGATGTCTAAAATATTACGAAGAACTCCTATCGTACTCTGCGAGACAGACCCCTCACGGAGGATGGAAACATCCATCACAATGTACGTACCATTACTTTCATCAAAATTCAGTTCATAGAGATATGAAATTTAGGTACCACCTTTTCCAATCATCTTAGTTCCAATTACAGTTGATGACATTAACCCTATGCCAAAGTTCTTACTTCATTTATCATTGATCTATTTGAGCCTGCATGTTTCTTCTATCAGTGTATACTAATTAATTTAGGTAAGATACTAGACAATACATGCTTGTCTACCTACAAGTTTTGTTAGAACCATAGATTCTCTGCATATCTCTTCCTCAACTCAAGCTTCAATTACAACAAACAAATCTCCTCCATTAATTGATTTATCTCCGGCTTGACATTTCTACTGTCAAGGATCTGCTATGGCTAGAGTTTAGCATCTGTTACAAGGCTAGGATTGAGCAGTTTGATATTGTTGTAATTACAATTGAATGCTTTCTGTAAATATATCCATGTATAGCGCTATATATTGTAAAGAGTGCAATTGCACAAATCAATGGAAATCAATTTCTTCATGGTATCAAAGCGGGTTATCCCACGTGTGAATGCTTAACAGCCACAGGGGCTCCACACTCAATATAAGTTGTCCACGTGTATGGCTTGAAAATTCGCCACACGTGCGGGGGTGTGTTAAAATTATAGATCCTACATGGGAAAAATGAGATCTTGCCTATGAGTTTATAAGGATTTGCTTGACAGCCACACGGGCTCCACGTCACCCAATATAAGTTGTCAACTTGTATGGCTTGAAAATTCACCACACGTGCGGGGCGTGTTGAGATTATAGATCCCACATAGGAAAAATGGGACATTGCTTATGGGTTTATAAGGATTTGGGCCACTCCATCCATTGCCAATTGGTTTTGGATGTGAACCCCAGATTCAGAATGCAGTAGGTTGCAAATGGGTCTTTCACATCAAGAGGAAATCAGATAACTATGATGAAACATTTAGTCATGTTATTAAGCCTGCCACTATTCGTACTGTGATTACTATTGCTGTTTCAAGAAGTTGGCCACTCAGGCAATTAGATGTAAAGAATGCCTTCCTTCCACTACTAGTAAAACATCTAGTAGACACTGATTTCAATCCGTATGTGTAACTCCCATTGGCCATTACCCACTGAAATCTGTGTGTGATGGTCATTGGCCACCCTACACTCACGGATTAAATTTCTGTCCCATTTGAGGGGGGTGGCCATTGGCTTCTGCGTACACAAAAAAGGGTCAGTGTGAGTTATTTAGAAGGGACCCACCAACATCTCATTTGCTGTATATCCAGTAGGAACATCTCATTTGCTGAGACACACGGACATCTGTGAAAAACATTACGTCACACAGATTTCAGTGACAATATTGTCAACATGTGCTCATGTAAGGTCCAGTAGATCATTTCACACTGATATCTGTTGCTAGAAACTAAATCCCACAGATTTTTTATCAATGTGAAAGTCAGTAGGTATAAAATCAGTGTACAATGACATTTTTGCTGGTAGTGTTCATGGCATTCTTAAGGAAGATGTTTTCATGATACAACCTTCTGGCTTTGTTGATCCCTCAAAACCTCACCATGTCTGTAAACTTAACAAAGCACTTTATGGGTTGAAACAAGCACCACATGCTTGATTTCATCCCTGCCACTATTCGTATTGTGATTACTATTGCTGTTTCAAGAAGTTGGCCACACAGGCAACTAGATGTAAAGAATGCCTTCCTTCATGGCATTCTTAAGGAAGATGTTTTCATAATACTGTTTGAACCTATATTTGGCAAGGCTCACGTGGCAGAAAGGTGGGCCCGACCCATAAGGCGTAATGAATGACCGCGGCTAATCATTAAAGATTTACAAAGTTGATTCTCAAATTAGCCGCAGCACATTAAATGTTTATTGTCAAATTTATGACCGAAGATAACGTGTGCAGAGAGCCGTTATTAGATCAGGAGAGACCAAATGAATCACAAGGCGTAATGAATGATTGCGGACTCACAAGTCGTAATGAATGACCGCTGACAAGTCGTAATGAATGACCGCGACTAATTAGCAATTAGTCGCGACACATCAAAGAGAATTGATTATTAGAAGAAATGTTACCGAAGTCTTCAGAAAGTGTTATTGCCAATCATCAGTTACAAGACCTGATCGATTGCTCATGAAAGAATCAATCAATGATAGCGTCACAAATATCACAAACATGAATACTGCTCTATTTGTAATCAATGCGGTCTTAGCTGTAAAGGTTGAGATTGTTTTTTTTCCTTCATTCAGTAGTTTAGCTTCACTATAAAAAGGACCATATGATTCATTGTTAGAGGTCCTCGACCAAACGCTCTATGTGATTACTCAAATTTTATCTCAATATATTTCTACAATTCAACAACACTTAATTATCAATCTTTACATATTTATCTTTCCTGCACTTTATCTTGTTGTTCTTTACATTCTAGCAATTTATCTTTTTGCTTGTTACTTTGTTGCAATCTATCTTTCTTGTTCTTTATCTTCCTGCACTTTCGTTTATGCTATTTATTTGTTGTTATTTACTTTACGTCATTTACTTTATAGAAAATCATAAAAAGAATCATCATCACTTCAGTTTGCCTCAATCACCGAGTTACACAGCACAAAGACTGCGGCTAGTTAAGGCTGATCCGTGCTAATAGTCCTTGCATTCAAGGCAGAGAGAACCCCGCGGCTGAGATTGATCCTTCCTCGGCCCACAATCAACTGATAAGAAGTTAGATAGGCTCAAGATCTACAATCTATAACAAAACCTAACTTGGCCTACCGGCCTCGAGTTGGCACGCCCGCTCACACGTCACCACTCCAGAAGGACACGTATAGGCCAAAGAATCCCTCAGCCTAGTGACACGCGGCCGGGACTATTTTTGAGCAAACAGATACAACCTCCTGGCTTTGTTGATCCCTCAAAACCTCACCATGTCTGTAAACTTAAAAAAGCACTTTATGGGTTGAAACAAGAACCACGTGCTTGGTTTCATCGTATGAGCACATTTTTATTATCTGCTGGTTTCACTTAGAGTATTGCAGACCCATCCCTCTTTATTTGTCGCCATGGGCCACATATTATCTATTTTCTATTATATGTTGATGACATTGTGGTGACTGGGAGTGATGATCGTCTCCTTCAGAGCTTTATACGGTGTCTTGGGCGAGGATTTGACATCAAGGACCTAGGTCCTCTTCATTATTTTCTTGGCTTACAGGTTACTACTCATCAGCATGGGCTACACATCAATCAGCTTAAATACGCTCATGATATTCTTTCTAAGCATGATCTTTTATTTAGCAAGCCTGTCAGTACACCCATGTCTGCCAAGACTGCTCTTACTACTACTGATGGACCCCTGCTTGAAAATCCTACAATTTTTCGGGAATTGGTTGGCTCATTGCAGTACCTTACTATCACTCGTCCTGATATTGCATTTGTAGTAAACATGGTTTTTCAGTTCATGAGTCAGCCGCGTGCCCTACATCTAGTTGCTGTTGGAATTTAGTTAGAATATTTCAAAATACCAGCTATATTTGAATCCTCCATTGGACCTTTAATTGCATATGACAATAGTCATTAACTCTCTTTGATTGTGATTGACACAAAGATTTCATCAGTTTACTCATGTATTATTCATTTGTTCAAAGTCTACAATTATGGTGGTTCTTTATTGCATTTCTGTTACATAAGTTACAGAGTTTAAATGTCATTCCTATTTTGACGTTTTGATTCTTCCTAATCAATGTCATTATATTCATTTCTGTTACATAAGTTACAAAGCTTAATTGCTATTAGCAAATTATTATTGCATTAATCATTTTTGTCCTATATAATCTCTAGCTTTCCAAATAAAAAAATACAACAGAAATTCAATCTCCTTTATTACCTTTCCAAGCTCAAAGTATTCATGTATTTCCTTTAATTTATCTATTCCACTAAAAGAAAGTTTCAAGCTGTTCGATACGATCCGAGTATTGTGAGTGTACACCTACAAGGATCCAAGGTTGTTGTACCTTGGAGGGTAGGGCACCATAAACCTGCTACACCGAGACAGTGTCTTTGAGGGGTGAAATCTACTCTTAAGGGCAGTGTTTACACGCCTCAACCTTAAACTCTTTTTTAAGTAATCATTAGGTGGTGGCTTGCAAATCTAAAAGATAAGTGTTGATATTCTATTTTCAGTTTATTATGACATTAATGTGATTATATTGATTTACTAATAAAATATTATATTTGTGGAATTTTGTAGGAAACGAAATCTGATGACAAAAATAACATCCATCGACCAAATTTTCCAACAATCTTAACAGTAGACCTGTTGGTGGATGTTTCCTTGTGGAATGCTTAAATATAAAGATAAGTCTGTTATTCTTTTAGTTGTTGCGAGTATAACTCTTCCTCGTTAAACATATTAATTTTTCGCTCTAAAATTTGAAAAGAACATATTATGGGTTGTTTTGAGGACGGAGTCAATGCTATATCCTGAGTTATATCTAGGAATGAGTTTATTCTTTTGATTTGGAATAATTATTATGGTAGTTAGCTTCACACATATTGCAAAATGTTCATTGCATCTTAATCGTGCATTAAACTTCAATTTTTTTTTTATTGGCTTATGATTATTAAATGTTTACTTAGCCTTTCAAATAAGATCTCAATATGCTCGGACTCTTATTAATCTATTGCAATCATTCCTTTCATTTGGTGCCTTTTTTGTCCCTTGAAAAACAAAACCGTTTTATATGTAGTCGTACATTATTGTTTTGCTCCAATAAGATTTTCTCTATTAATACTATTTATTTTGCACGGTTACAGTTACAGTTACATACATGATTTTATTATAATTTATCATCTTTTAATATATGTTACGATGGTAAAGTGTATATATTTTAATTGCTAATGAGTTTTCAGTTTGCATTTGAAAGTTGATAATGTGTATTTTTCGGTTAGTAATTAATGTATGGCATAAATAAATAGTGCTTGAACTACAATGTGTAAGGTTGAACAAATGTTCTTAATGAGTTTCATAGCCCAAACATTTGGGTGGTGTGTTTGTTTGCAGTACACACTTGATGGTTTCACCTATATGAATGTGGAAGTGGGGCCGCTTCCTATGAGAGCAAGGCATACTCTCTAGAGCAGTCATGAATATCCAGGTAGGGTGCATGGCCTATTCGCGCCACCCCGCTTCGAACAGCTTGATCCGAAAATTAATGTGGATGGTTAGTTGTCTAATTCACAATTAGAAATTTTGGTTCATAGAAAATTTTATTTTCATCAGTGGGTCACGACTAATTTGTCCTATGGCTGGTTCATAGTCCAAAAGACACCAGTTCTGATGCATTGATTCTCGCTTTCTTTTGGTATTCCTTATCTTTCACTTTCCTTGAAATTTTGGTATTTTGAAATAGTGGGATATTGTTGGAATTTAGTTAGAATATTTCAAAATACCAGCTATATTTGAAACCTCCATTAGATCTTTAATTGCAGATGGCAATAGTCATTAACTATCTTTGATTGTGATTGACACAAAGATTTCATCAGTTTACTCTTATATTATTCATTTGTTCAAAGTCTGCAATTATGGTGGTTCTTTATTTGCTTTCTTCCATTTTGGTTTACTCATCAATGTCAATATATATATTGCATTTCTGTTACATAAGTTACAGAGTTTAAATGTCATTCCTATTTTGACGTTTTGATTCTTCCTAATTAATGTCATTATATTCATTTATGTTACATAAGTTACAAAACTTAATTGCTATTAGCAAATTATTATTGCATTAATCATTTTTGTCCTATATAATCTCTAGCTTTCCAAATAAAAAAATACAACAGAAATTCAATCTCCTTTATTACCTTTCCGAGCTCAAAGTATTCATGTATTTCCTTTAATTTATTTATTCCACTAAAAGAAAGTTTCAAGCTGTTCGATACGATCCGAGTATTGTGAGTGTACACCTACAAGGATCGAGGTTGTTGTACCCTGGAGGGTAGGGCGCCACAAACCTGCTACACCGAGACATTGTCTTCGAGGGGCGAAATCTACTCTTAAGGGCAGTGTTTACACGCCTCAACCTTAAACTCTTTTTGAAGTAGTCATTCGGTGTCGGCTCGCAAATCTAAAAGATAATTGTTGATCTTCTATTTTCAGCTTATTATGGCATTAATGTGATTATATTTATTTACTAATAAAATATTGTATTTGTGGAATTTTGTAGGAAATGAATTTGATGACAAAAATAACATCTATCGACCAAATTTTTCAACAGTTGCTGCCAAACACATTCTAAGATATGTTAAGGGTACTCTTGGACGTGGATTACTGTTTACACCTCAACGCCAGCCTATTACTCTCTCAGTTTATTCTGATCCTTATTGGGCTGGTTGTCCAACCACTAGGCTTTCCACTTTTGGCTATCTCGTGTACCTTGGCTCAAATCTCATATCTTGGTGCTCTAAAAAGCAGCCCACCATAGCCCGCTCTAGTGCAGAGTCTGAATACCGCTCTCTTGCTCATGCTTGTGCTGACACAATGTGGTTATCTTCTCTATGAACTTGGTGCTCATATTCAGTTTCTTGTGTTATTGCATTGTGATAATTTGAGCACAACATACATGGCTTCCAGTCCCATCTTTCATGCACATACAAAGCACATTGAACTTGACTATCACTATGTCCGGGAAAAAGTTGCCATTGGGAATCCTAGGGTCTGTTTCATTCCTTCAGTAGATCAACCGGCTGATCTGCTCACCAAGCCATTGCTTAAGCATCGCCATTCTTTATTGTCAGACAAACTTGTGCGTCTAGAACCCTCAAGTTTGAGGGGGGATGTTAGAACCACAGATTCTTTGCATATCTCTTCCTCAACTCAAGCTTCATTTACAACAAACAAATCCCCTCCATTAATTGATTTATCTCCAGCTTGATATTACCACTGTCAAGGATCTATTATGGCTAGAGTTTAGCATTTGTTACAAAGGTAGGATTGAGCAGTTTGATATTGTTGTAATTACAATTGAATGCTTTCTGTAAATATAACCATGTATACCTATATATTGTA
>LYNE01009795.1:4002-15768 GCA_001662545.1 Rosa x damascena | reverse complement strand
ATTTTCAGGTGACCATGCAAATTATCATATATTAGAGTTGCTTTTATGCAAATCTTAACGCTATTTTATGTATAAGGAAATACCCTATTCGATTCTTAAGAAGTCGAAGAACAAAAAAATAGTAGTAATTCGATATAGTTTCTGTAAACGAAAAAAAAGAAGAAGTAAAAGTAATTTATTTATATGAAAATCCAATGGAATTTTGTTAAGAAATTGTAAGAAAATATGAGATCAATGTTTTTGAAAATTCTTGGGTGTAGAAAAGAATGAACAGCAAGGATGATGAAAAAGAAAATGAAGGGTGAATTTATATGAAAATCCAACTGGAATTTTGTTAAGAATTGTAAGAAAATATGAGATCAATGTTTTTGAAAATTCTTGGATGAAGAAAAGAATGAACAGCAAGGGTGATGAAAAAGAAAATGAAGGATGATGAATTTGATTGAATAAATACTAACCAGTTGTTGTTGCACCGGTTGAAGATTCCGGCTGAGTTGCTCTGAAATCAGCATAGCCACCTCTATAAGGCCTATTACTTTGATCCATCAAAAGGGCTTGAGTCTGTTCTTCTCTGCCTCTCTTTTGACCAGCCGCGGAGCCAGAAGAGGAAGATGTATTATTATTTGAAGAGAAAGCTGATAAAGGTGGAGAGTTGCCACTGGCAGCAGAATAAACTTGACCGAAACTTGAAGCAACTCCACCGCTTGAACCCGAAACGACATGTCTCTGTCCCGATACGACATGCGTCAGAGCCGACACCATCGCCGACATCTCCGCCTCCGGCCGACTATACCCCAAAAACATAGACGGCGACACAGTCGACTGAGGTCGTCGTTGCAGTCTAACACCTTGTACTAGTTGATTACTCATCAATTCTGCGCTAGCTTCCTCATAGTCCAGGGGGACAACGTCGTCGTTTTGAGCTTGAAACGGCCCGCCGTCACCTGAGCTCCTCTGGTTCGCCACCTTCAGAAGGCACATGTAAATCCCAGAACGAGATGTTATGGGAGAGTAGGGTTGACCCAGATCGAGCTTTGACGATTTTAGAAGACCCTTTCGAGAACAACGGCTTTATATACGAGGGTTTCAGAATCAGATCAATTCAAACTTGATCAGCCGCCATTAAAATAGTGCTATACCTGTGCTTCGACTCATCCTTTATATGTATCCGACTCGATCCACCATGCAACTTTCCGATAATTTGATATGTATTCAAATTATTTAAAACACACTCTATATTGGGATTTTCTGCACGAGTTTCTTTTGCTCGAAAAATTCGTATATTTTTGATATGATGCTAAAACCCAAAAATTGATAACGGGGAATGAATGAGGCCGCTAATGATGTGGTTGGAGATCTTGTTCACACACACAAATAAGAGTCTGTGGCGCTTCAAAGGGACTTCTGTCGGTGTACTTCTTCTTTTTCTTTCTCTAAGAGTTCATCTTTGAATTGAGTTGTATCTGCAAGACCATGCCGACAAACTGAGCTCATCTTTGTTTAGCTTGACATTATAGTAAATAATTAACTGCTAGATTAATTGGGTAAATTAATTAATTAAGATAAACGTGATTAGCCCATAATTGGTTTGGCAACATGGGCTTAGTTGAGGAGGTATGTCCCCATTACTAAATAGATTGAGGTATTAACCCAACTAAATATGAGTGGTAACTTATTTAATTAGACTTGGTAGTTCATGCACGATGGGTGTGACTTCATCCTGTGACTTCGCCTACGATTATAATTAGTTTATGTAAGATTGTGGACAAGATGTATACTAAGTCCTATTAATTAATCTATATAGGGAAAGAGTAATAGTTTTTTTTTTTTTTGATCGGGTTAGTTGTTACTTGTTAGTAACTCACACACCTATGCAGTGGTATCCCAGCGCCAGGACACCTGCACCGACATTGCGGTGAAAGCCAGACTAATCCACTGCACCACAGACGCACGAACCCATAAGGTCCCTCAAATCTACTGGCCACGGGATGAAGCTGGGATTCGAACACTAGACCTGGGGGTTCCAGACTAGGCCATTCGACTAACACACCACACCACGTGGTTAAAGAGTAATAGTTGTATAAACTTGTTCTACCTAATTATTTATTGACTAATTTAGTTGTTACACTTTGTATTTTTAACAAGTTTTGTTATTCCTTTTGAAAATAATAATAATAATAATTTGTTATTGAGACCATCAAATTTCGCACATTGACCTCTCTTCTTTTCAAATTATTAAATTACCTATTCATTCTAAATATGAAATTATTATTATGGATATGCAAGTAATTATATATAAGTAAAATTATTTCTCTACACCTCCTAATTTATAAATGACATAAACCCTATTTTCATATCTTCACCTATTCATGTGATGATAATTTTTCAAATATAAGATGCTAAATAAGTGACAGACATAAGTACTTAAAAGTATTATTAATAGAAGGAGTAGTATTTATTGAAAATAATACTCAACCTCAATCTTAAAGTTACTATCTATCGGCATGAATGTAATTGATTAGATTGACATTTTGAATCATGCCTTAGGCACATAAGGGGGAAAAAAGGACCTATATGAAGAAGTTTGCATGTGTCAAAAAAGAAATTCATCTCAAGAATTTTGCATCAGGAGCATTTTGGACTAGTTTGCAATCAATTAGTAGTTTTGCATCAAAAATAAAAAATTATGTTGGTTTAACAAAAGAGAGTTTCTATTCATACCTCTAAAATTATCATTTAGACCTTCCTCTTTTTCCAAATAATAGTTGACTTTGTTAACTCATGTCAACTTACCAATAAAGAAACAAAAGTGGGAAGGGAAAGTTGACTTTGTCAACTTACCAATAAAGACACAAAAGTGGGAAGGGAAAGTTGACTTTGTCAACTCATGTCAACTTACCAATAAAGACACAAAAGTGGGAGGGGAAAAAAAAAATTCTTACCTCTACGTATAGTAGTAGTCTTTAATTGGAGAAAACTTTCTCCACCAACGTAAATCTTAAAATATACATCGGCAAACGTTAACTATGTTGCCGTCAAAATTTTCTAAACTTTGTGGTTGATCACCCATCAATGGAAATAGGTTTATTATGAAAAAAGAGTTTTAACTATGAAATTGATAGAAAATAAGAAAACAAAAAATTGTGGAATTGTTAGCAAGAATGATGGTGGAAAGAAGATTTGACAAGGGGAGAAAGAGTGATTTGATTCAACAAAAAAGAAACATAAGCTATCTAACCTCCATGAGATTATAAAAAGTTGAAATTTTTTTAGAAAGATTTCACGCATACAAGGCCATCAACAACCTCTATAAAAATACAAATGACAATAATAGAGAGAGGTAGAAAAGCAGCCAGGAGATAGAGACAACTACCAACTGGATGTGTGTGTGTGTGTGTTTTTTTTTTTGGTCAGCTTAATTAATTGTATTATGGTGAAATAGAATTGTGAAATCTTCAAAAAGGGCTTTTATTTATTTTATTAGACTATGGGCATTGTGGGAAAATTAGGGAGGTGTAAATAGCAAATTGGTTATTTATAAAAGTAAGTTGGAGGTCTATTAAGTGAGGTGGTCCAAATACCAATTTTGGAGGTATGAATAAAAGCTCCCTTAACAAAACTAGAAGATCGGCAAAAAAAAGTAGGGCTGGGATTTAGAACCATAAAACAGGAGGAACCGCACCGAAAGTCTCGGTTCGGTTCGGTTCTACGACATATGTGTTTGCAATTTTCTCGGTTCGGTTCTTGGCGTTGTTTACACGATTCGGTTCCGATGCTTGTTTTTAAAACCTCCTTGGAACTGAAATATAGATGTCAATGTATAATTGGATAATAAGGCCAAGCTTATTTATGTAAAATAGACCCTTTCTCATGTGATCAGGCACTACTTGTATGCGATCAGAACCTTCCATCTAATCTCATAATCTCCTATCCATTCGATCAACCCTAAAAATTTATCTCTTCCCTCAAACTCTCACTCTCTCAGTCTCCATCCTAGATCAGATCCGACTCTGACTCTCTCACTCTCTCAGCCGGTCAGATCCAGACGAGCGAGACGAACCCAAACGAGCGAGAGTGCGAGATGAACCCAGAAACATCGCATCTGTGATTTGGTTGATGCAGCTCCGCCTGAGATTTGGTTGATGATCCGTCTTCGATTTGGGCCATGGCTCAATGTAAGCTTTCAATCCTCCTCTTCCTTCTTAATTCTTATTCACTTCTCTTCGTAGCTATTATTTCAGATTTTCAGTCTTATAGAGGTTGTACCAGACTACTACTAGAGGCATATTTTATTAATTTGAACCGATCTCTTCTTCTTCTTCTTCTTCTTCTTCTTCTTCTTCTTCATAACTACTGCTATGAGATTTCTCCAGATCTTTTGTATGGATTTGTGTTCTAGATTTATCAGTTTGTTGTGTTTTTAGATTTGTTGTTTGCACTTAAACTATGCAGTTTGCTGTGCTTTGCCATCTTGATGTGTTTTGACTTTTGATAATGACATAATGTCATGTTGGATTGTTGATTTGTAGATTGCTGTTGGAACTTGAAAGAATCAAGAATGGTAGAATGCATTGTGGCATTTCAGGAAACTGGACAGCTTTGCATCTTTGGTGATGTTTTGCTATGTATACAAGAATCGGTTAGAACTCGTAACCGAACCGAACTAAACGGTTCAGGTTCCAAATTGGTTCCGGCAAAAAAAAGTAACAAAACCGAACCGGAAACATATTGTCGGTTTCGGTTTTGGTTCTAGCAAAAAAATCTAAAAACAGAACCGATCCCAGCCCTAAAAAAAAGGTTTGTGCTATTCACACACTCATTTTTTCTATTCATACACCCTCTCTATTTTTTTATTACTTTAATTCAATTTTTTTTTTACAAATTATCCTAACTACCCTCCCTTACAATTTTGATTCTTTTTCTTTTTTCTTTTTTCTATTTGGCAAGTCGATCATGAATCAAATACTCATTATACATTAAATCAAAAAAAAAAATTTACATATATAAATGAAGGAAAAATATTACGTTCATTAAGTGGAATGACTTGTATTATTAGACAAGGAATATGTTTTCTAGGTAATTACGTTCATCTACCTGAATCTAACTTGCAAAGTTTGTCCTCATACAAGTAGGAGGGATAAGTAGCATGCTTTACTCCTTTGTTGTCTCGGGTTCCAATATTGCACCTAGCTTATTTGAGTTTAGTTTCTCATCTCTTATAGATTGGCAATAAGCCATTTTCAAACGTAGTCTGCAAATTTGGGAAATTTCTATGTACAACACTACAAAAAAAAAAAAAAAATTGGACTATAGTTCAAAATTAATTGTTTGAACAAGACTTGCCTAAGGAGCTAGACAAATGCAGACACACGCATAATCAATGGTACGAAACTCTTAATATAATATATTTTAGATAACTATATTGAAAGAACATTCACCCATAAATAAAAGTTCAACATTAGGCTGAAAAAAAAAATACAAGACTGTGGAACATTATTTCTAGTATGTAACAAGTAGATCCTATGCAATAATATCTCAAACGTTGCAAAATAGCATAGTACACTTATCAACATGGAATCAAAGCATCTTATAGTCAACTAGCCATAAATCCTCAGCCATATATAGATAGTGATGAGTATGTGATTGCTAATCTCGCAATCAAAAATAATAATAATAATAATAGCAAGGCTAGAATAATCAAAATATGATCGAACATAGTAAAAAATGTTAGTCAGATGGAAAAGAAAAGAAGCAATCGCAAAGAGTTTTTAAGTCATCTCTGCGGGAAAATAAGGGTTTAGGATTTGGAGATGATTGACATGCCAAATAGAAAAAACAAAAAAGAAAAAGAATCAGAATTGTAAGGGGAGGTAGTTAGAGTAATTTGTAAAAAAAATTGAATTAAAGTAATAAAAAATAGTGGGGGTGTATAAATAGAGAAAATAGGTGTGTGAATAGCACCACCCAAAAAAAAAAAACAAAGAAGAAGAAGAAATATTTGTTAAGAAAAATTAATGAATGGAGTTATGGTGAGTAAATTCACCTCAGGTTTCTATATATATTTTTGTATGTAAGAGCATCTTTAGCAATGCTAGCCATTTATGAGTCAAGTTTTAGCCAAAGTAGTTAAAAACTCATTTTGGCTAGCCACTTGAGAAATATGTCTGCATCAGTGCTCTCTATTTTAGCTAGTTTTGCATTTATATTATTTTTAATTGAAAATTAGATAGTTTAAATGTACTTATAAATTACATAAAATGACTCAAAATGAATGTTTTAAATTATAGAGAGTCCCATCTCGCTCTCTATATTTAGGAGCGAGATAGCTAAAAGTTATAACGTAGAGCCACTTAGGAGTCTGGGGCAGCTGCTAAAATAGACAAAAAGCTAAACATCATCTCTAAAATAGCTAAGGAGTCAAAATAAAGAGTCTGCTAAAGATGCTCTAAACTATATGAATAAGGTTATTTAAGCCTATTGCGTTAATTTGTTTGTTTAAAAAGAAAAAGAGAGGTGTAATGAGCATGAAAAGTCTTGAGAGAAAATTTATAGGTCTGAATAAAAACTCTTATCTTAAAAGATAAAATTATGAAAATTTCAAATTAATGGTTCTAGAAGATTGCCTTGGAACTTTCAATCCAAACTAATCTAAAGTTCTATGCTCAAATTTGACTCTCTTGAATATGGCTGTAGTGAAGGCTTTCTTTTGTATTTATATTTGTAATTGTATTACATTTTCGATGAAAAAAAAGTCTTAAAGTTTTTCTAACCAATGAATATTTAAGGCACCTTTTCAAATGTCATTTATATTAAGTAATATGACAACTAGAAGCATCTCCAGTAGTTTAAGATATCAACATTACTATTCAATGTTCATTATCATCTTTAGGGCTGGGCTCGGTACGGTACCGGAGTCGCAGGCTCAATACCACCTACCATACCGGACTAGTTTGGTACGTCAAATGGACAACCATTACCGGCCATAGAAGTCGGTGTACCAATTTTTCGGTATACCAAGAGACTCGGTTGGTATCGGCTGGTTGGGCCTCCAACTGAGTTTATAATTGGGCCAAAATTCTCCTATGACCACTGCCTCTCCAATGCTCCAATCCTAAATCATCAACATTTGCTCCAATGCTCTGAAAGTTTTGCTCCTATTTTGCTCCAGCATAAAGCCTTGATTCCTTGAATGCAAAGACGAATTAAAAAGAGAACAAATTGGAACAATTTGCCTTAACAAAAAATCTGTAAACAAATGAAATTACAAACTCAACAAAATTGTAAACGTTTGCCTTAACTAAATTAATAGCAGCAACATGCCAAGATATGGCAAAAGCATTAGAATTTCATTAGAATCGAATCAGGCCCTTCAACTTAACAATTCAAGAGCTTCTAACTAAAATTGAAAACAAAAATAAGTAAATAACCAAGGTAATACTCACCAACAGTAGGGAATGAATCAAGTAGATTGATGTGAAATGAAATCGAATGGTTTGATTCTTTGAAGGAACATATGAAAGAAGCAATAGACCTTTTTTTGATGAAATGCGTGAATCTGGGTGCCAGCCAAGTGTTCTGGTTTACACAAGCTTAATCACAGGGTTTGGATATCAAAACAAGATGGATATGGTTCATGGATTGCTGAGAGAGTTTGAGAGAGGCTGGGCTCGGTGAGAGAGAGAGAGAGAGAGAGAGAGAGAGACTAAGGGAAATGAAATCAATTTCGATTGTGTTTCTGATTCCTTTAGGGTTTGTTAATCTAACAGTTCTGATTTAATATCACATAAAACTATTGATAGTCAATGGTTGGGATTGATAAATATAAGAAAATTATAAATAAATATATATTATATCAAATATGTGGTACAGTACGGTATACCGTCTTTCTCCAAAAATCAATACCAATACCGTACCGTGTACTCCTTCTTGGTTCGCTACTACCGTACCAATACTTCGGTTACCGAAAATGTTGGTTACCGATCACTTTGGTTGGCTCAGATGTGGTTGGTTGATTTCTCTTGGCTGAAATTGCCAGCCCTAATCATCTTAGTGAAAAACCCTAGGGGCGCATTTCAAATTACCCTCATTGTTGAACCAACTGTGTTCTTCGTCGACTTAGTGGCTTCTTTGCGTTGAATCTTACTAGTACTCGTCGTTGGATTGCAATAAGTTTTTGGTCCTTTTAAGTATTGTCATTTAGATCAAGCCAATATCTCTTTGCCTATGGATTAATTTTCGACACATTCTTCTCAATTATCACTGTTCTTTCACTGAGGACCACGCCCTTGCTTGTTGCGGGATAAAGTGCTGCAATTGTTTAGTTAGCTTTTTGGACTTGTGGAGCACGGTGTGGACTGTTGGAGAAGACGGTTGTAACTAAGATCTGACTTTATGAAAGGAGGTGATCCGTATCTGCTTTTTCTGGATGCACATGTCTTTGTGATAGTGGTTGAGTATTAGTAGAGATCAGAGATGCAACTAATAAAGAAAGAAGACAGCTGAAAGTTTAGAGTAGTTCAAGCTATGGTATGTTAACATTTCTCATACATATCTGATTTTATGTAATATTTACCACTTTGAGGACTTATATTATCACTTTAAGAACTCATGTGGTAACTACAAAAAAGTCCTCATCCTTATTAAAGTAAAGTAGGTAACTAAAAGAAAATGTCCTTATTAGAATAAAGAAGGTTCTCATTTGAGTAATTAAGTCCTAAAATAGTAATTGTATTTGAGTAATTAAATTTTAAAAGTAATAACTATATGTATGTCATAAGTCATACACTAGAATTTTCCGTATAAAGTGATTGCAAAATTCACTCATTTGCTACAAAAATTTGACAACACATTTTAATTTTAAATTTTTTTTTTAACGATTTCTCTGATCTTTGAAGGGAAAAGATAGTCATGTTGATCGCAAACCATCCATAGAGTAGACTATTCCATTGAAACAATAGAAAGGTTGATCGAGTCAAGACCAGAAATGAGCCAAGATATCATTACGTAATGATGAATTATGGTCTTAAGACAATGAACTCAAACCAAAGAATGAAAAATATCTGTTAATTTTTGGTCGCTGTTAAATCTAAACCTACTAATTCGGCAGAGCTAACCCATTGTCCCAGCTTTAATTAGCACTTGGGTTATGTATGATATGACCAAGGAAGAAAGGACCCTTCGGTGAGGCTTGTCGTATAGGGAGAGACTTGATGTGGAAGGAACCTTATTATTCGATACTGACAATTCAGATTTCGTGCGGCACATAATTTTTTGACAAATACCTGTGGACTTTGGTCAGCTCTCTATTTATCTATTAGACGTGGACTAATGCGTACAACTCTAAATTCTCAGTCGGTCCAAACTTGGAATTTTATCATCTCCCAATCCCTTGTCACATAAAAGTTCATGACCATATGTGATGTTGAGAAGGTTATTTACATATTGTAATTTACTACCTCCAAGCATAATACCCAACTTGATCTTTAAGCTCTATCTTGAGATGGTACCCAATTCAACTCAGGATTGAGGAATGTCGTCAGAGTCTCCTACGGTATCTTTGTTATTTTATTTATTCTTAGATAGTGCATGGTGTATTTCAAGATGTGCTTAAACTTGTTAGCCTAAAATTATTGAATTACTTAAGTAATGACTCTATTTAACAATTTTTACAAACGAGTTATTATATGTGATTTGATTAAACTTCAATGTATTGACTATTCCTCTAAAAAAGAAAAAAAGATGAAAACCGAATTAATATATGTAGAGAACTGAGTCTTTCTTATTCTTCAAAAAAAAAAAACAAAGAAGCCTTTCTTATGAAAGCATGACTTTCCATCTTCACATAACCACATTCATTCCCACACAGACTTAAATTTTCTGCGCAACTTAATTTGCTTTCAACAACCTACCCAAGCCACGTAATAACACACGTGTTTCATTTGTTTTGTAATTGACTAGTTCATCATCAGATCGATCATACTCAATCCGATCTGGGGTGGTGGCCGAAAGTTGAACTAGTGATCAACAAATCAAAACAAATTTCTTTGCGTGTGTAGAGCCAAAAAAAAAACTAGAGAAAAACCCGACTAACTAACGGTACTAACGATTAAATGCATGCATGTTCCTAGAAAAGGTTCGGATCAAACCATGTTTCTTCATGAGCTTCTCCTTTTTCTTTCTTTTTCCTTGTGTCATTGAACCTAATTAATCTCAACGAGAAAATGAAATCCTAATAGTGAAACGCCCTGTTGAAGGCCATGCATGTTAAATTCGCCTACATGTACTAGATAGACCTTTAATGAAATCATGATTAAAGGAAACCCACGAGTTCTACTTTTCTGTATATTTTGATAAGAAAATATTACAAAACAGAGAAAACTAGATCGAATAGTCTTATTGACAACTAAAATCAAAAAGGTAGATATCTAAGGCAGTTAACCACTAAAAGACATGACTGACAACAGTAGAAGAGAAAGATCGGCTAATTCTAATTCTTTAATATATGCTTCGTACTGTTTTACTATTTACGAGTAAACCTTTTTTCTTTTTCTTTTTCTGATTCATGCATTCGCATATATTTATGTAGAACATGCGACAATTCCCTGGTTTTAGGTGCCCTGGTTCTTACATTGCGTCATGGAATAAAAGAAAAGGAAAAACAAAATCTGGAATTGTCGAGTGATTAACAAAGAATTTAATTAGACCAAAAAGAGTAAAGACAGAATTAGCTGATGAAATTGTGTTCTTGCCTGCCCTACCCTTCGTACGTGGAACACGTTGAGACATACTAGCTACTAGAGCATTAAGCTTTGCGTGGGAGCTGCCAAGTTTAACAATAAGTTTACTATAATTCTAACTTATATTACAAGTGATGAGTATCTAATTAAAAGGTGTGAAGCATGCCAGACACAACGAAATAATAGTCATAACAAGATTATTTGGATTAAAAGGTTGATGTGGACTGAGTATTCCTTCAATTCAAATATTTGATTCAATTTTCATGAGCAATGATGTATTGTCTTAAGAAGTTAAGATGAGGTCCACTAATTATAGTTGATTAGATTCCGCCAAAGTAAAAAACGTAAAAAACAAGCGAAGAGAATAGGTCCACTAATAATTCCAACATTGTAAAGGTCACGGGTTCGATTCTCATTGACATATGTAAGGGTGGGGTGGGCTAAGGGTTTTTAAAAAATAATAATAATAATAATAAAAAATAAAAAAATAGGCCCACTAATTAAGTAATTATACATATTTTTTAGGGGTATGGGAGTAGTTCAATATGACAATTTTAGGCCAGGGTCAAGATGTGACATATATTAAGATTATAGCTCTAAAAGCAAGAGTCGATGCTAAGCCATAGACGGCCTAAATCAGAATTTAAACCCCAGTAAACTAACACCCATTCAAAATATGGAATGCATGATTTATTTGTGATTACACTAGAAAGCAAGAAACAAAAAGCAAAGAAACCTTAACACGATCGAGGTCACCCTAAACCCTAACTATATAGGGTAAAAACTCCAAATGGTACCTGAATTATTGCGAAAGATATTTTTTAGTATCTATGAATTTTTTTTTACCCCAAATGATACTAGAAGTATTGCACCGTTATCAATTTTCAGGGGCGGAACTAGGATTTGTAACTGGAGGGGGGAGGGGGTCCGAACATAAACATAATATATGAAGATAAAAGGGGTATTAATATACTTTTATTTTCATTTTGAAAACCTGTTAATTAGAGATGTTTTTTGGGGTCTTTCACAT